>JAESUZ010001931.1:0-99957 GCA_017311185.1 Proteles cristata cristata | reverse complement strand
CAGCTGACCCCTGTTTGCCCGAGACCCTGGCGGATAGAGCCGCCGAGGCTGGGGCTCGGCCGGGATTCCTCCAAGACCCTGAGATTCCAGATGGAGGCGGTTTGCCTTCTCTTTCCAAGTGGCCCGGCCTCACCTCCTATTCGTGGGGGGTGGAGAGGAGGGGGAGCAGGCTGGTGCGGAGACCGAGAGACCGGGCTTCGTAAACAGAGGAAGGGACTATTTCTCCTGAATCCAAACCCCTGGAGGAGACTCTAACCTCTCCTCAGAGAGGGGGCCCCTGGGGAGCCGAGAGGAAAAGACAAACCTCCAGAGGGTCTCAGTGACCCACCAGCCACACCCTCGATTTTATCTCATGGAAGCAAGTACCAAGTGCAGGGGTGTGTGAGCCAGCTGGGGGCAGGGAGGCTGCCCCCCACCTCACCCCACCCCCAAACAGCAGACCTGGCTTCCTCCACGTGTAGTTTCAGCCAACTGCGGTTTAAATATTAGTAGGCAACCTTTCTCCAGCTCACAATAATTGTTAAATGAATCATGCTTTTATAAATAACGCGAGATATAAAAAGGCATCTCGGCAATAATGCGGGGTTATCTTTGAACAAAGATGTAGGTGTCTGAAGTGTTGGTAACGTTCCCAGCAGCCTGGGCCATTGAGAGAAGCTTGGCTCCTGGAGGCTCCATTGAGGCCCGAGGATAATGCGGGCAAAGGGCGCCTGACCTGGGATCTTCCGATGCCCTGGGGGGTCTGGACCTCCTCCCGGGGCGGGCCAGGCTCTGTGCGGGTGGTGGCTGGGTCAGGACCTCTGCACGTTTCCTGACACGGTGACTCGGGATTTAGGTCCACGGCCAAGGTAGCAGGGGCAGGGGTGGGGCTCAGGAGGGTTGAACCGGGGCTGGCCGCAGACAGCGAGGGTCCCCAAGGTGCGCTGCGGAAGGATCATGGCTCCAAACGGTGCGTTCTCCACGCAGCTCCACCTCTGCCCCGGAGTCCTGAACACCCTATGCACCGGCAAACGGCTCTGACCGGGAGGTGTGGGGCAAAGGGCGGTGCCACGGCGTCAAGGAAGCATGAGCCACTTCCCGGGGGCCCTTCTGACGGCCGAGTGACCAAGGACGCCTGGCCTCTCAGGGGGGACACCGAGGCTCAGAGCCCTGAGGCAAGTCGCCTGTGCTCACCCAGCCCTGTCTGTTCAACAGACTCACCCTCAGCCCCCACAGCATCCCCTGCGCCCAGTGAGCTCTGGGGACCCAGCACCGGATCCCCAAGAGTGACCAGCCCCCCATGAGTGGCAGGATGTCCAAAGGCTCTGGTGCAAGTCTGAATCCGCGGGGAATATAGCAGTCACATACGGCACCAATGACGGGCACCAGGGTCACTGCTGTCACGGGGCTGGGCCACCCCCTTTCTGCGGGAGGGACCCCGAACGGCTTCTTATGTAGCATGTTGCCAGATGATGGAGTCTGAGGCAAGTCCTGCCTGGGTCAGCCTCTGAGTCAAGGTGGGACTCAGCTGCCCCATCTGTAGAGTGGGGAGGCTAGCTCCCACCTCACTGGGCTCATGCGATGTCTGAGGGGGCCGCCTGCCAACTCCCGTCCGCTACAGGATGGCCCAGAAGGGGGAGAAAGCCCTCCCGGAGGCCGGGGTCGGAGCTCCGCTTGGTTTCCCGCCGTGGAGTAAGGTGCCCCGAGTTCCCGAGCCCGTCGGCGAGCCGCGGCTGCACAGGCCGCACTCCGCAGGTGGCCTGCTTGCCCGAGTGGGGCCCACGGGAAGCCCGGCTCTCAGTCCCTGGCGGGACGGTCGGGAAGCGCACCTGCCTCCTTGGGTACCACCGGGAGCAGCAAGGCTTGGGTTCGAGGGTCAGGACGGCGCCCTGCATCTCCCAGACCCGCCCGCGACCTCGGGCGCATCGCGTGCCTCTCTGAGCGCCCACCCTGAAGCGAGCCGGGGCTGACGGAGCCCGGCGTGTCCCACAGCCGCTCTGTGCATTGGCCGCCCCGCCCCGGGGGCTCGAGCGCGGGGGAGCCCAGGGACCAGACGCTCCCACTGGGCCTGCCGGCTGGCTTCCCCCCGAGTCACCGGGGCGGGTGCCGTCTGCGGGCCCACTGCCTCCACCGCACCCACTGCCCGGACACCCGCATGTCGCCGGATGTGCTGGAGAGCCAGCCGCACACAGACGTCCCCGCACGGAGTGATCCGGTTGAAGCCGGCCCCCGAGACGGCCAGACAGCGGCCGAGAGCGACGGACTGAGCGTGTGTCCCGGCCAAACCCCCCGTGGTGAAGCCCTGACCCCCCGTGAGATGGCGCTGGGAGACCGGCCGTGGGGCCGCGTGGGAGGAGCCCCCACAAGGCCCCCACGGCCCCAGAGGGCCACGGGGAGATGATCTCTCTCTGCCGTGTGCGGACAGCGCGAGAAGGGGGCCGTCTGCGGACCAGGAAGCGTCCTGACGAGGAGCCGGTCGGCCTCTGGAACCGTGAGGACCGTGCCTGTTGTTTCATGGCCTGGGGGGCCCTGCTGGGGAACGACCAGGACCCCGCATGGGCAGACAGGTCACTCTGCCTCTGCAGCCCCCGGGGGACCAGAGGGCCTCGCCGTCGCTCTCCCTGCTCGCCCGCACAGGCCCCTGCCCGCCCCTTCCGACGCCTGGAACGCACCTCTGGCCCTTGCCGCTGCTGGGCCCGCCGCCGGCCAGGGGAAGCCGCCGCCCCCACGGGCTCCCCCTCCCCAGCCCCTCACTCCCAAGCTCACCCGGTCAGGGGCGCGCCCCGGCCACCCTTACTTCGGTCTTGCATCTTAGCTCATTACGTCCCTTCGTTGCCTTGATTAAAACTTGCAACCACATTACTTAGGAGTTTGCTTATATTGTTTTTTTCCCTCCAGTTAAATGTTGACAGAGGCCGAGCCCATCTTCTTCGCCCTTTGTCACCAGAGCCGAGCGCAGACCCTCACAAGTACGTCTTCATTCAACAGGGGGGTAAAGGCAGGGAAGGCGCCTCCCTTCCCCCCGTCGAGGGCGTGGTGGCTGAGACGTCCACTGTGCCTCGCTGCACGGGAGGTCTGCTTCTAGAACCTTCCCGCCACAACACCCTCTGCACACCTGCACCTTCTGGAGGTCGCCGGGCAGGAGAGGGATTCATGCACTTCCTATCTTCAGGCTACGACATGAGACCTGGCACAAGGCAGGGGCTCGTGAAGACACGGTCTGGTCATCTGAGGTCCCTGACTGGCTGTCTCGACACCCGGGTTGCCTGTAAATCTGCTGTTAATTGTGGTTTTCTGATTGCACATCACATTTTCCTGCTTCTCTGCATGTCTCGTAGCTTTTGATTCTGTATCAGCCATTATCTTTAACGTGTTACAGAGATTCTGGACTCCGCTACTTTTCTTTGAAGGGTGTTGGATTTTTCTAGCGGGGAATAAAATATTGGCAGAACACTCCATCCTGGGAAGATGTGGCTTTGAGTTTTGTGGGGAAGAATCTGTTGGTTTGGTCCCGGGTTGAGATTCTGACATCACGGGCCCTTCTGGGTCTCTGGCGGAAAACCCAAAGTATTTGCCAAGCTCTTCGAATGAGGCAGGACTCGACACTCTGTCTCCCTCATGCGGGAGCTACTGAAGTCTCCCCTCAGGTCTCTGAGATTTAAGCTGCTCTGTTCCACTGGGACCCTTGGACTCTCATCCTGCACATGCTAGTTCAGAAATCAGTCCAGGATGCAATGGGAGTTCATGTGCAGATTTTGGGCTCTTCCCTTTCTCGGATTTCTCCCCCCTATTTCCAGCCACTCAGGCAGGTCTGACCTTGATCTCGAACCACTGAACCGTCAGCTCACTTTCTGTCAGGGGGCTCCCTCGTTAATATGCATCTCGTCCGACAGACTCCTCTTTTGATGAGGGCCCCAAGTTCTGTCTGCTTTTGGTTTCCTGCCAAAGCCCACAAATAGTTGTTGCTATTTTTGATTCGTCCGGAGTTCGTCACCGTCATCAGGAGGAGGGTACATCTGACTTGAGCTGCTCTGCCATCGTGGGGAGGCGGAGGTCATGGGCTCAGATCTGGAATATAGAAGTGCTCCCCCCATTGGCGGGGGAGCACACAGACCGCATGTAGCAGTGGGTCCTCCATCTGCGCGTCTGGGGGCGGGAGGTGCCCCCGGCGGGCGAGTGTGTCAGAGCAGAGAGAGGCCCAGCATGTGGCGGCCAGGGGACCTTGACCGCTGACCCCATCAGCAGAGGGGCCCGGGGCAAACCACGCGGGCCCTCGCGGCCGGGAGGAGTCACAGGCACCAGACAGCTTTGTTTCAAGGCGAGAATCTGGCTCCTGTGAATCCGGACACGTCCAGGCGGCGGGAGGTGTGGGCAGGTGCAAAGTCAGGTCCCCACCTTTTAGATCAAGATGTTACCTGACCGGGCCCTGTGCAGGGGCCAGGACGCCCCGGAGAGCGAGCGCTGGAAACTGCTGAGTGCGCGGCGGCCGGTCCCCACCCGACTCGTCACTTCGGTAGCAGATCCTGCTGCCGGTTTGTATTTTAGGAACTAATTAAGCCTTGGTGACCGATTTAACCTTCAAATGAATTCCTTCCAGGGCTGAGCTGGCAGCCCAGTTCCTATTAGGCATCAGGAAAACCCCAGATCCAGGAAAAGCCGACCCCGAAGGGCAGGGGGGCGGGGAGGAGGGGACAGAGGACCTCAGGTGAAGAGCCACGGAACACAGGGGGAGGGGCAGACTCCGGCTGCCTCCTGACATGAGTGATGGGTGAGTAATCCGGGGCGCACGGGGGGCTCCGAGGACAGAGGCTGTGGTTGCTACTCTGACACCGACCCCGCGTGACGGCTTCCCGCTGAGAGCGCCCCCCACTGCCGGGCCTGGGACACTGCTCCTTCTCTCTACGGCCCAGGAAGGTGGGTACCCACCTCCTCCCCAGGGTGCAGCCTCCTACACACCAGCCGTGTCAGGTCAGTCTCAGCTGCTGTCACAGCCACGCGGCCGTCCCCGACCCTGCTCTGTCCCAAACCGTTCTCTACCCCCGAGGGGCGGCCCCTCCCCTCACGAGGGCCCTTGGGTGCCCCTGCCCTCGTCCTGGTCCGGCACTGTCCCTGCGGGGCTTCAGCACGGTCTGTGTGTCTCCTGCATGGCGCCGGGGCCCCTCGGGACCGGGTGGGACCCCCTTCGCCTCTCTGCCCCTGCTCCGCGGCCCGCCAGTGCGGAAACCAGGGAGGGACGCGCGTGGCCGTGGTGACGTGCGCATCACCCCGGACGGCTGGCCGGCCCCGGCCCGTCTCCAGCGCAGCCATGTCAGGAAAAGACGTGGAAACATCCCTCCTTCCTTTCTAATGACATTAGGAGATGGTCTTGCCGTCACTTGACTTGGGGCCAAATCACAGGCTGGAAAGAGAAAGCCACTCGGGAGGAAGCAGAGTCGCGCATGGTGGCGGCTAGGCGGCCACTCAGCCTTTCAGAGACGCCGCGCCGGCTGCCTCAGGGGCCCTGCGCCCGCCGGTCCCGGCTCGGCCCGTGCCGACATTAGCTGTGCCGTCTCGGACAGGCTGCGTGACCTCTCCGGGCCTGTCGGTGAGGCTCTGGTGACGCCCTTTGCACGTGGCCCTCTCAGGGGCCCCAGGGCTGGACAGAGGCAGGCAGGCGGGGAGGGTCTACAGAGCTGCCCACCATCCGGCGTGACCCCCCCGCGGTGCAGGCTCACGGGCCCGGCCGGCGACCTCTCCCTGAGGTCACGGGTGGAGCCAGAGTGTCAGGACTCGCATCTGCACCGACGGCGTGTTTGGCACGGGCCACCTCACTGACAGGCTCAGAGAGGTCACACAGCCTGTCTGAGGTTGCACAGGGCTGAGCCTGAGCTCTCACGGGCGCAAGGAGGCCAGAATGAGCCTCTAGGCAGGAGGCCTGAGGCCGCAGGGGCCCCGGGGAAGCTGGGTGTCTCAGGCTCCCACACGGAGGTTCTGAGTAGGAGTTCAGGGAGGTGAGCGTGGAAAAGAGGTGGGGGCCGTGGGCGGGACGGCTGGGCTGGGGGGATGGGGCCAGGTGGCCCTGGAGGGTGTGTACGGAGGGGGGTGTCATGGACCTCACGGTGGCCCCTAACTCCTATGTGGAAATGCGAACCCTCAATGTGACCGTCTCCAGAGAAGGGACTTCACAGAGGTGACTGAGGGAACACGGGGTCACCCGGGGAGCCCTGATCGCGTGTGACCTGGGTCCTCGTTAGAAGAGGGATCAGGACACAGACACGCACGGAGGGACGGCCCCGTGAGGACACAGGGGGAGCACGGCCGTCCACACGCAGGAGAGAGGCCTCGGGGGGCCCGGCCCTGCCCCCGCCTGGACCTCGGGCTCCGGCCCCCAGGATGGGGACGGTGACTGTGTGTGGCATGCACCGCCCCGTCTGCAGTATCTGTCACTGGAGCAGCGACACAGCACTCGGCGATCCCCACGCGGCCCCTGCGTCCCTGCCTCCCAAGCAGGGCTCCGGACGCCCGGTGCGTGGCCGGGGACTTGAATTTCCCACAAGCTCCGCCCCCTCGAATGGATGACTGTCCCACCTTCATCCTCCCCGAGGCTGGAGACCTCTTCCCCCACAACGCCCCCAACCCTCCCGGGGAGGGGCCGGGGCTCAGTCCCTGGGGAGCAGCCAGGGCCGTCGTGTTCACTGCGGGCCCCACGCACGTCTCCGCACAGAAAGCATCTTCCAGCACCTTCGTCCCGACCACTGGAGCTGCGCCCACAGCCCTGGCTCCGCTCGCTAACACTCGGCGTGAAGAAACCCAGCGAACGTCCTATTTCCTAACTGGGTCAGCGGAGCAGTCCCCTGACCCACACCCGAGCCGCTCGGCCACCGGCACGCTGCCTCCTGTGCCCCAGACACTGTCGTGTGGTTTGTCCACATGCTCAGCTCACCCCCAGGGCCAACCTTTCGAGCACAGCACACGTTTCCCGACCTGGCCGGTGGCCCCGCTGCGCAGGCGCCGGACACGCCCCCCCGGGAACGGGGGCACCGGACAGGGTCTGGCTCTGCCGGTTCAGAGCATTCCCGCTCCCGTCACGGCTGCTGAGCCGCCGCTCGGGCCAGGACGTCGGCGCCGCACACATCTTTGCACACGCAGCCCCTCCTGCCGGGAACCGGCCCTCGAATTCTGATCGCAGAGGCCCACCTGCCGGGCCCGAAGTTCTGCACGTTTCACAAGCTGCTTTCCCTGAAGACTAACACCGACGTGCACGGCCAGGCAGCTGCGACCAAATCTCGTCGGGAAAGAAAGAAAAAATTTTTTCCGGGGTGAGAAATAGTGTTTTCAATCAGGGAAGAATACATTTGGGAAGGTGAGAGAGTTGCCCCGTGAGCGGCTTATCCGAGGGGAAGGATTCCACTGCAGACGCATCAGAGCCAGACAGCGTCTCCTCGCAGGGGCGGAGGGTGCTGTGCAGCCTCACCCCTTCCTGCCCCCCCGGGGCCGCAGGGAACGGTCTCCTGCCCTGCTTCAGGGGCCTCCGCGCCAGGACGCAGGCGGGGTGGCTCTCACGTCCCCCCCATTAGCTGTGAGACCATCCCTGGGGCTCTGGGAGGGGGCGGGGGGCCACGGACAAAGTGTGTCCCCAAGAGACACCCACGGAGAGAAGCCCCATGAAACGACTCAGATGACCCCCTTAGGAACCGAACCAGCTCCCCCCGTGTTACACAGACACGGAAAACAGACGGCGCACGTCCGGCCGGCTTGCAGCTGACGGTAGAGGCCGCGTGAGGGGGCGCATGCGGGCTGCGTCCCTGGCCCCCACAGTCGGACGACGGGCCCCACGCGGTGAGGCAGGAGAGGGGTAGTGCCCCGGATGGTGCCCGTCTCCCTGGGGAAAACAGGAGGCCGCGGGCAGCCCCTATGCCTCAGGACGTTTCGTGGAACAACGAAAACAATGACAGAACACTGGCGACCATGTGACTGCAGCCCCAGCCCAGCGAGCAGAAACGTTCCCATCCCACAAGACCAGAGAGGTTTAGTCACCCACCCAAGGCCACACAGCCCCGAGGCAGGTGGAGACCCCAGAGCTGGTGTTCTAATTTAAGCCGCACTGTCCCACCCCTGGAGGACCGGCCCCCACGGCGCCGCGAACACGGAACAGCGTCACCCAAACGCGGAGCCTCCAGTGCGGCCCCTGGCACAGAGGATGCGCTCGGCGTGCCTGGTGTTCGCGCAGAAACACCCCACCGCCCGGCCAGGCCTCCCTTCCCTGCTCTGAGGAGCGCTGTGCCGAACAAGGCGGTCGCACCCCCGTTTGACGGATGAGGGGTGCAGGCCTGTGCAGGCAGACGAGCCTCCACCAATGCAGGGTCCTGGGGGGCTCATGGGGAGGCCTTGGCTGTGTGATCCTGACCAGGCTGGGAGGCCATCCCTCCTGCCGACCTGGGGAGATGATGTCCACACCTCTGTCTGCATCGACAGGGTCCCCCAAACGCAGCCCTGCCCCACAGGCAAGAAAGTGACCCCAAGAAGCAGGCGGGCTATCCCAGAAGCTGCTAACTGTGATAAAGATGGGGGGCTGGGGGAGCTGCCCTTGGCTTCTGGGTCATCCGAGGAGGGGACTGTCCCCACCCCACTCCAGTGCCCTGGAGAGGGGACGGACCCCAAAGCCTGTCTGGGCGTCTCTGAGCACATAGCAGCCCCAGCTGGTGCCAGTGTCGCCCCCAAGCCCCAAATCCACAGCCCTGGGGTCACAGACGGAGCTTTGATGCCAGGCAAACACACCGCTGGCCTGCAGATGGTGAACTGACTCGGCTCCGCCCAGAGGCCCCCCACCCCCGAACCCCACGAGTCAGCCTGGGGCCCCCAGAAGGCAGGGGCAATGGGCAAGGGTGGGGCCGGACTCGGGGACTGTGCCCAGGGCCACCTGGGGCCCCACGGCTGTCAGGCTGGGCAGGCATGGGGTACAGGCTCCTCGCAGTGCGGGAAGCAGCCGGCAGGGCCTGGGGAGGGGCGGCTGTTCGCTCCGCCCGCCGCAGCCCCCGAACCAGAAGAGCGGCTCTCCCGGGACCGCCGTTCCCCCCGGGCCCGCGCTACAGCGGTATTATTACTACTTCCTAAAAAAGAAGCCAGAACCCTGGATTTCTACATGAAATCTCCTGATTTTAAATGCCGACTCGTTGCTATTTTATCAAAACGTGTCTTACAGGATGGGTAAGAGCATCTGCCTGTAAGCCGCCTGGAATTTGGGGGCTGGGGGTGTGAAAGACAGTGTCTCCCTCTCGGAGCACCCCTGCAGGGGAAAGTGGGTACCGGGGACCCAGCCCCAGCCCCCACCGGGCCCAGCAGTCAGCTGGTTCAGTGTCACTTCCCCAGAGTGAGTTTCACCTGACCCTGGAAGCAGATTAGACGGTCCAGTTTGGGAAATGCCAGACCATACAAAGTTAGGGGGCTCCTTTATTGCAGGACTTATCAGGGCCTTTAATGCTCTAAAATGCATCCCAAGGGTCAAGAAGGGAATAAAACAGGCAGCATTTCCAGTGGGCTTAGACCCCAGACCTGTGTTTGGCAGAGCAGCCATGGGACTCGCTAGAAGCCAGCGCTTGTGTGCGTGGCATCAGGGGCCCGGTGCAGAAAGGCTGAGGGAAGTGACATGGGCCGTCATGACGCAGGCCACCTTCAGGTTCCACCTCAGGTTCAGAACCAGAGCCTGGGTCTCGTGCCCCCAGCGGGAGCCCGACACAGCCACTCGGGGCTTCCGACCTGCAGACCCCGCTCGGGGGGTTAACGCCAAGTCCCAGGAGGCCCGGGCCGCGTGTGCGGGGAGGCCATGGTGCTGGTCAACGCTGGTCAGTGCCCCCACGTGGTGAGCAGGCCCCGGCCACGCCCCCCATCACACCCCCGGAGCCTTGTGCACGGGAAGTGAGCCCGCTCTCCCCTGGGGGCGGAGGCAGCGAGGGGCCCGGGCTCGGGTCCCGAGAGCAGGACCCGGGGTCAGCGCCACACCCCTGGGCCCGTCCTCCTCCGTCAAGGGGACGCGCACGCCGAGTGAGGGCGACGGGCTAATACCCACGTCAGCTGCTCCGGGCTGTTCTTCGTATCCGGCTCTGCCACGCCGAGCGACCACGACACACAACACGCAGACAGAAACGTCACGTCAAAGTCATGGACATTCGCCGCTGACCAAGCCTCCCGGCTGATGGCGCCTGTGTGTCTTCCCCTCCTTTATCTTTTTTTTTAAGAAATTATTTTTAATTGTGGTAAAATGCACATAACATACAATTTGCTGCTGCAGCTCAGCGCACAGGTCGGGGGCACGGAGCACATTCACACTGCTGTGCAGCCATCCCGCCATCCGTTTCCAGAACTTTCCATCTTCCCAAATGGAAACCCTGCCCTCGTGAAACACATGGCTCCCACCCTCCCCCACCCCCAGCCCCGGCGCCCACCGTCAACTCCCTGTGTCCACGAATCTCACGACGCCGGGGAGCTCGTATGAGTAGAACCACACAGCATCTGTCATGTCTGCTTCTGTCACTCACGTCCCCAAGGACATAAGCTCACGTCCCCAAGGTCCGTCCATGTTGTAGCAGGTGCCAGCGTGTCCTCCCTCATCTCCTCGAACCTTCACGACTGGTCAGGAGATGGAAACTCAGGTGGCCAGATGGGCTCAGAGAAGTCAAGCGACGTACCCAAGGTCACACAGCCACCTGGGACTTGACCCTGCGAAGTCTGCCCCTGAGGCCCGTGCCCAGGTACTCACTGTCCAGCCCCGGTGGCCACGGAAGAGGAGGCAGGACGTCCTTTCTGGATGAGCGGTCCCCAGATTCGTTTCCAGAGTGGCCACGACACATTGCCACACGTGGGGCCTCTCTGAACAGCAGAAATGTATTCCCTCGCTGTCTGGAGGCCAGAGAGGCAAACCGGGGGATCAGCAGGGCCGCGCTCCCTCGAGGGGCTCTGGGGAAGGGTCCTTCCCGCCTTTTCCAGGCTCGGGGGCCTCGACGTCCCCGGCGGCCACAGCCTCTGCTGCAGTTCTCCCCGCGAACCCGCGGTCTGGGCCAGCCCCTCCCCCTCCCTGTGCGGACACCAGCCTTCGGATTTAGGGCCCGGCCTAATCCAGTATATGGCCTAATTTTAGCTGAACTAATTAAATCTGCAGAGTCCTTATTTCCAAATAAGGTCACGTTTAGAGGTTCTGAGTGGACGTGAATCCGTGCATTGGCGGGGGGGAGGGTGAGAGCGGCACTGTTCCCAAGGAGACGGCCCGGAAGAAGGCACCTCAGTGTTAGCAGCGGTGACCTCAGGGGGCGGGGCTCGGGCAATTTTCCTCTGCACGTTAATCGATTGCTTCTGTGTGATCCCTGTGAAGATCGAATACTACCTTTCTGTTAAGAAACATCAAGAAGGGGCGCCTGGGTGGCTTAGTCGGTTAAGCGTCCGACTTTCGCTTAGGTCATGATCTCGCGGTTCGTGGGTTCGAGCCCCGCGTCGGGCTCTGTGCTGACTGCCGGCTCAGAGCCTGGAGCCTGTTTCAGTCTGTGACTCCCTCTCTCTCTGACCCTCCCCTGCTTACGCTGTCTCTCTCTCTCTCTCCTAGAAATAAATAAAAATATTTAAAAAAAAAAAAAAAGAAACATCAAGAAAACGAGGAATACATTTTTGATTAAAGCAAAATCATGCCAAGCCCCAAAGGCACCCGTAAGCACCTCCAAGAACATTGAGAGACGGTGACCAGCTGGTGGCTCAGGTGGGTTTGGGGCCCTTTTACTGCGGCCACCTCTGCCTGCGGGACCCCCGCAGGCGTGACGTAAGCTCAAGGCAGAGGACTGAGCGGCTCTCAGGGGCCCCAATCCAGCCCTGCACCCCAAGTGGGACTCCCCTGGCTGGAGGGAGGGAGGGCGGACAGACCCCAAGGTCACGGCTCAGGCACAGGCGAGCAAAGGCCCTGTGGGAAACGAGCTTCGGAAACGTGCTGAACAGACGGACTCTCACCCCCTAACAGTCCAGCCGCAGGCCGGTCACCCCAGAAAGGTCAGGCTGGGGACGGCTCCGCGATGCCGAGCGCAGAGCCCGGAGGAACGCCCTTGGCCGGGAGCGGGAGCGGGCAGCAGAGCTGTGGGACCCGGAGAGCCCCGACCGCGGCCGGTCTGTCCTGAGAAGGGACGGGCTCCTACCTCCGGTACAGTGTCCCGCCGCCCTGGGGGCCCGCTTCGGGAGGGGACAGCGGCCGCATGCGCCACTCCGTTTTGGTTTTTGCAAAACGGGCCCTCGATGGTCTAATGATCTGGGCCCGGGCCTGCTGTCCCAGAAACCTGGACACTCCTGGTGACCCGTTCACAGAGAGATCGGCCGTCTGGCCGGACACCCACAGGGACCCACTGACACCCTGTGGCCCCAGCTGCTTGCACAGCAGGCCTGACTGCCTGCCACCCACCCCATCACGAGTGGTAATGACAAGCGGCTTGCCCTGCCCAGTCCTCTCGGATCCAAGCTGCTTGCGCATCGAGAGCTCAGGGGAAACAGGCGGGTATCAGGAGCCGGTGGGCCGCGCCGTAGCCGCTGAGAGGGTACCCGTTTCCTGCATGCTGCCCAGTGTGGGAGCAGGGAAGGCAGAGGGGTTCTCAGAAGCCCCCCACAGCCATGGCCCACCCCGGTCACTGAGGACTGCAGGGCTCTCGCCGCCGGCCCCCACGGCCCCCACTGAGCTCTCGACAATTACGGCAACGCCTGGACACCTCTCCTTTCCGCCAGCCTCTCCTCCCCTCATCCAGCTGCAGCCAGAGAGTCCCCGGAAGTACGGCTCCCAGGAGGGCGTCTGCTCCAACCCCTCCGTGGCTCCCTCTGTCTGGAGGGACCCCGAGGCCCTCGCAAGCCTGGCCCCACCCACCTGCCTCCCGTGTTCCCTGCCTCTCACGTGCAAAGGGCCTACCCGGTCCCTGGACCAGCCAGGACCACCGGCCAGTCGCTGGCTCCTCCAGCCGCAGACCATCTGGACCCACACGAGTGCTGAAGCTGGTGACGTGCGCCCCGCTCTGCGGTGGGTCAGGCGCATTTCTAACAACCAGGCGCGTACTGACCCACATGAGCACCCGCGAGATGGGGAGTGTATCTTACTGCCCTGCGAGGCTGTCCCAGGGAAGCAGAACCTACCAGAGCAGAATTATTCCATCGCCCGCATCCCCACTACACCCCCTCTATGGGCACAGGCTCAGTGGCCTTTTGCCCGGTACCCCTGAAAGGCCAGGTCAGGGCTGCATCTGGGGCATCCTTGCGGCTCCAGTGGCCGTCAAAGTGGGTGACCCTCAACACACAGCTGTGGGACTGACCGATAAAGCCCTGACTGTCCTCACCTGCAGGCTCCTCATTCTGTCTCCCTGCAGGGCACACACGCGTCCACACTGCTGTACTGGCAGGATGAACAGAACATTCTGCTCACCAGGAATAGTCCAGTAGTTGAAAAGGTCTGAGAAGTCATCTATTTGACATCTCATTTATGGACCAAAGGAAAGGCTGGCCAGAAGATGTGTACGCAGGAAGCAGGGATAGAGGGGGGGGCGGGGGGCGCCCTGGTCCCTGACCAGCCAGAGGACCCAGTGCCCATCACGTCACGCCCCTGGGTGTGGGCACTGATAACAAAAGCCAGAGTGAAGGAACTTCCGGGTTCAAACCTCAGCCCTCAACCTCGTAAGAGACAGTGGGGGAAGAATAACTAGAATGAAATCTGCCTTCTGTGCGCGTGGCACATCGTCGGCATTGAGCACAGGGCCAGGTGTGTGGTAAGCCTGCAACAAGTGGGGAATGAATGCCTGGACGGATGGACAGGTGGATGAGAAGGGAAAGGGAGGAAGGGCGGGAGGCGCGGTGGGGGACGAACGGATGGAAGACTGGGTGAGAGCATGGCAGCTCGTGGTGGGTGGGTGGGTGGATGGGTGGATGGTGAATAAATGGGTAAGTGGAGAGATGGATGGATGGATGGGTGGGTAGATGGATAGATGATGGATGAATGGATGGATGAATGGGTGGATGGATGATGGACGGATGACGGATGGATGCGTGGATGGATGGATAGGTGAATGAATAAATGATGGGTGGGTGGGTGGATGGATAAATGATGGATGAGTGAGTGAATGGACGGATGGATGGCTGAGTGGGTGGGTAGACGACTGGATGTTGGATGGGTGAACAGGTGTTTGAATGTATGATCGATGAATGGACGGATGGGTGGATGAATGGATGAATGGATGGATGTGTGGATGGATGGATAGGTGAACGGGTGGATAGATGGGTGGGTGGGTTGACAAATGGGTGGGTGTGTACATGAGCGGATAGATGGATGAATGGATAGATTGATGGGTAAGTGGGTAGATGAGTACTTTGAAAATTACAGTATCATCTATGTCAAGCTCTATGCTAATTTCCTTAAGAGAGGCTGCCAACAGCTGGCCTCAGGCCAAATCAAACAGTATCTTTTAATTAGTCACTAACATATACAAGTTTAAACATTTCACATACAGAGCCTGTACCTTTGGCCACACTTGCACGACGAAAGAATACGGTGGCACCCGGCCCACATTCCTAGACGGCACCTGCCGCCAGAGCCAAGGCCAGCTCCCCCCAAAAAGCGTTGAGTTCTCCAGGTCCTCACAGCACCCCACCCCCCTGCAGTTTGTAGGGTTGGGAAAGGAAAGATTCCTTTTTTGTCCACAAATCTTTCAAAAGAGTAAAAATGCAGACCCGCTGTGTTTTTAACGACAATGCTGCCCTCTGCTTGGCTGGCCTCACCCACTTCCCTGCCCTGCACAGTGTGTCGGTGACCTTTCTTGATGCGTTATTGACTGACTGTTCTACAGCAATCCTACGAGACATCTGATGCCATGTTGTTATCTCTCAGAGCCTCAAAGAGCTTACAAAATTGCACCCAGGAAGCCGGTGGTGACGCTGGGGTTCAAACCCTCGTGTCCGGCTGGCTGGCTGCACCCGGGGCCGCTTGCCCAGCATTGCCGTGCCCTCCCCTCCCCAGCCTCACAGGGACTTGCGGATGCCCCCTGCTTCACCGCGGTGAACTGAGGAGTCCTGTGGCCCACGCTCTCACCCCCAGGCCACGCTGGAGCCCCGTGCTTGCCTCTCAGGCTGCCACGAAGCAGGATGGGGAGATGGGTCCCAGAGCCAGGAGGAATTCTGAGAGCCCGCGGCACACAGCGGCCTCAGCCCACGGCAGGGTAGCCGATGCGAATCATTGTGCTTTCCCAAAAAGATACCAGGACGTCATTTCGCAGCGAGCTCGGAGATCCTATTAACTCTGCTGAAGGTGGAACAGAGGCAGCCACAGCCGGTATCAGCGACCCGGCGCCTCCGTGGGCCAGGCGCTGTGTAACACGCATCCTCTCCCAGGGCTGCGACCCAGGGAGCCCTGGCCAGCCTGGCCCGTACGCTGCGGGGGTCCCTGCGGCCCCCAGCGGCCCCGTGCTGGAGCCTCAGCTCTGCTGCTTGAGCTCTTGCGGCCCGAGTCTCAGGACACGGTGCGGAGAGGGAATGATTCAGATCCCAGCGCACCCGCGACCCGTGCTTCTCAGCTTTCATCCCAGCCCAAATGTGCCGGGAGCTAAAATTAGGGGAAGGCTTGTACCCAGCCTGTGCTCTGTCAAGAAAGAGTGGGGTTCTGCTCAGAAGCCACCCAGAGCATCTGCTTCCCATCCTCTGCTCATAATGCATCTTAAATGGAGCCATCAGAATTCACTGCCACGTTCCCACGATAAACGGCAGCGATGGCCACTAAATTTGCATGTGCTGAGCGCTCGAGCTGCTTCTTCACTGAGTCCTCAACCGTGTCTGGTAGGCGGGGTAGCTGATCTCGTGTCTAAAAGCACACGCATGACCATCGCTTTCTTCAATCGTCACCAGCCACGCAGCTGGCCAGGATCCCAGGCGTCGCCCCACACATCCCATCCCGGGCAGCGAGGGGGGCTTCCAGCCTGGCTCTGGCTCTCCATCCCCATGCCCATGGCCGGGTCTCCCTGGACCTTCCTTCCAGAACCTTCCTTCTCCTTCCATAACCATCCACATGACAGTGAGTGGGCTCCTCTTAAAAATATAAATCATGGTGACTCTTCTGCTAAAATCCCTCAGAGGCTTTTTTTCACCATGTTTAGAACAAAATCCAGACTGCTGATTTTGGACCATGAGGCCCCAAGGACCCAGCTCTGGTCTCCAGCCTAACATTCCACCCCTAGGCGCTTGCCAACCTGCTCACACCACCACGGTGGCGATCCCGTGGAGGCCCAGGATTATCCCAAATGAGCTCTTCCCACCTGAGGGTATCGGCAGAAGTTGTTTTCAGGAATACGTCACCTGCACCCCTCTGCAGAGCTGGCCCTTTCACCACACAAATTTCAGCCCAATGCCGTGCTCAGTAGAACCTTCCCTGAGAATTCTCTTTTACTGGGGGACAGTCCCTCTCCCCATGCTATTTCAGCAGTCCCATCCCCCACTATAGCACCAATGCCTAGCACGGGGTCAGAAAAATCTGGGTACATATTGGCATGGATGGATGGAGGGAGGGAGAGATGAAAGGGTAGATGGGTGGTTGGGTGGGTGTCTAGGTAGGTAGATATTGGGTGGGTGGGTTGGTGAATGGATGAGTGGATGGGTGGGTAGATGGGGAGATACCATCACCCTCAGCACAGAGTCAAGCTAAAAATAGATGACCATGAAATCGTGTATCATAGTTGTAGAAAGACAGTTATGAGCACTGAGACAAATCATGACCGTGTAACTCTGGTCTGTGACGGTGACTAAGCACGTGCAGTGTGTGGCGTGTGTATGCGCATGTGCACATGGAGGGGGAGGTGCTTTGCCAGGTTCTTAACTGCTCTCTCCCTCCGACCTCATCCCCTCCTTTCTCTCACCATCACTCCGGATAGAAGCAGCTGTGGTCCAGCCAGACTTTACTGGTGTGAATATCAACAGCACTTCCTCCGCTAGCTCGCTCCTCCCTCTGTCCATCCATCCTCCCTGCCATCCACTCAACATCCATCCGTCCATCGCCCCCATTTCACCCCTCTACGCATCTCCATCCGTCTGCCTGTCCATCCGTCCATCCATCCTTTCCTTCATTTCTCCAACAGCGAGTGAGTAGCCCCTAGGCTGTGCCAAGCACTGCTGGGCACTTGGGATAAAATCATGGACCAAACGGTCTTCGAGGAGCGTGTATTTGGGGGGGTGCAGAGGGCAGGGAGGTGAAAGCCAGGGAGGGAAGAAGGCACGTGAATCACACCATAAAGTCCCCTCGTTCATACCTCCCTTTCTCCAGAACCCCAAAGTGTGGCTCAGGTAAGGCTCTGTCCCCGGGACCCAGGGCGATGACCTACCTGGTCCCTTAACCAGCTGGCCGCACAGTGGGCTGCTGGCCCCCAGCGTCTGCCGGGCGCAGGGGGGGACGCTGACGCACTGAGATCACGGCGCCGCGGGGCCGAGGTGGTGAGGCCCGCTGGGCCTCGTCCTCAGCCCGGGTCGGCAGTCCCGCCCTCACCTTGGGACGTTTCAGCCCCGCGGCCACAATGTCACGTTCAACAGCGGCCCTGGTGCTACGCCTGTTTCCGCTTGAAAATAAATGGGCTCCCAGCCCCTAACGGCTTCGCTCCCGCAGCCGTCCCCCGGAGTGGGCTGTGGAGCCTGACGCTTCAGCGACGCCACCGGCAGGGTCTGGGGGGCTCTGGTGCCCCAGGAGCGTCAAGGGGGAAATGGGTGCGTTTTCCGACGTCGCACAGCGAGAGACCAGCTGGAGGCGGCGGCGGGACTCGCGCCCTCTGACTCCGAGCGTCCCCGGCCCGGCCCGCACCCGCACCACAGCAGACCGGGGACGGTCTCGGGCAGACCTCTCCTCCGAGGTCTGCCTGCGTGGGAAGCAGGCTGGTTAGTTACGGTGGGTGTTTACGAAGCCCGTGCAGACGCCCCGTCCGGGAGTAAGCGCACGGGGGGCGCCTTTCCCACGAGGCCGGCTCACGCCCGGAGCGCAGAGCAGGGGTCCGAGTGGTGGGCGCCTCCAGCCAGGCGCAGACGCAGCGTGCCAGGGTGAGGCTGCAGGTGCCGGGGTCGTGCACCGGGTAACCCCACGGGCGGAGGCCTGAGGCCAAAAAGGTGTGCAAGTGGCAGCTGCGCGTCCACTCCTGCACCCAGGCCCTGGGCGGAGGGCCTACTGCGTGCTGGGCGCGGGGTTCGCGGCAGGGAACAAGCCAGAGGTGGTCCCTGCCCTTGGAATCGGGTGCTGGGGTTGGCACGCGGGTAAGTGAATTACCTGATCCGGAGGAGAACCACGCCGTCCACAGGCAGCCGTGGCCACGGACAACGGGCCAGAGCCCGGTGTGGACAAAGTAAGCGGTCCAGGAGCACGAGGCGCTGGGCTCAGCTGAAATCCCGAGAGAGCAGGGGGAGAGCCGGGGTGAGGGGGGAGCTGGGAAGGCGCTGGGCAGGCAGCGAGTCCCAGGTCAGGAGTCGGTGAGGACGATGAGGTGTTCCAGGTGGGGATGGGGTGGGCACTGGGGGTGCCAGAATCTGACTGGCGGTGCCCTTGGAAGCCCCCTCCTCCAGCTGCGGGGGTGGAAACTGGATTCTGGTCGCAAGGAGGAGAAGCAAGCAGCAGCCTGCTGGGAGGCTACTGCACTAGTCCGTGTACAGGATGACAGAACGTGAGCCTCAGTAGAGACTGGGAATGGGGAGAAGCGGGAGAGCGTGTGTGCTGGACTTGGGAGAATGGACATTGGACAGGGCTGGCTGACGGGCGGGACGCGGCGTAACAGACAGGAAGACCTGCATGTGACGCTCCATGTTCCTGCTTGGGACACTGGGCAGATCACGGAGAGAGAGACGGCAACCCTGTGCTCGGGAAGTTGGCGCCTTTGCTAAGACCCCACCCTCAGGACGCGGGTGCGGCAGGAGACAAGCCCCCAGCACGTGAGCACGGCAGGCGGACAGAGGTCCCCAGGCCTGGTGCACAGGGCAGAGGCCGCTGCGCAGCACTCAGAAGCCGGGCCGCGTGTACGCTGGATGGAGGGAGCGGCTTGCACGGGGCTTTCCAGCCTGAGGAAATCCCAGCAGAGCCCCGAATGCCATCACATCCGGGGACAAATTGGACGGAACATGCAATGTAGATGCAAAAAGTCAACTTTTCAACCCAGAGGCCAAAGGATCCGTTGGTGACAGTCAGTAGGTTACAGGGGTCTTGGGTCAGGATTGGGTGGCCTCTGGTCAGCCGCTCGCTGGCACACACTCCATAGGTGATGCCCCTCCTGGGGACAGTGGCCACGCTGCTGGGTAAGCCCCGGTCACTGTCTCAGCTGATCGGGGCCCTGACTCTGCTGCTGGCACTCGCCCAGGCACCCCTGGGCATGCCATCAGGCGCTGGACCAGCCCAAGCCCCTCTGCCTGGCCCCTCGGATGTCACCCCCCCACACACGTCAGGAAGTCCTGGACCCGCCCGAGCCCCCTCTGCCTGGCCCCTCGGATGTCACCCCCACACGTCAGGAGATCCTGGACTCGCCTGAGCCCCTCTGCCTGGCCTCGGATGTCACCCCCCACACACGTCAGGAGATCCTGGACCCGCCTGAGCCTCTGCCTGGCCCCTCGGATGTCACCCCCGACACTGCCAGGAGATCCTGGACCCGCCTGAGCCCCTCTGCCTGGCCCCTCGGATGTCACCCCCCCACACACGTCAGGAGATCCTGGACCCGCCTGAGCCCCTCTGCCTGGCCCCTCGGATGTCACCCCAACCCCGCACCGCACACGCCGTTGAAAACACGAATTGTCGGAGGTTTTCCTTTTCTCTGGGGCTCGTCCATCTGCTCCGGTGCCACGGCTTAATTTTAGGATCCAACACGTCTACAGTGAGTCAAGGCGGTGGAAACACGCCACGGCCGTCCTGAGAGTTCCCTGTGTGTTCCGTCCCTGGCACCTTGGGCAGGGGCCCCAGGGAAGAGGCACCGCACCCCTCACTTCAGCCTCTCGGTACCAACCGTCGGGAATGCTGTGGATTGAACCAGGTCTTTTCCCAAATTCAAATGCTGGCATCCTAACCCCCCAGCAGCTCCAGATGTGATGTTGTGTGGAAACAGGGCCTTGTGTGGGGGTGACCACGAGGGTGGGGCTAAACCCAGTGTGACTTGCGTCCTTGCAAGAAAAGCAGATTTGGACAGAGACCGACGTGAACACCAGGTGAACACGAGGATGGCCATCGGCAGCCAAGGACCGGTCTGAACAGGCCTGCCGGCACCTGGGTCGCGGGCTTCCAGCCTCCAGGACGGACGGACAACCAGTCCGCGGCACCCGGCTACGGCAGCCCTAACGACGGACCCGAGGAAACACAGGGAAGAGGCACTGGTACCCCCACAAGGGTGAGGTCACGTCCAGGCGCCACCCCGTCCGCGAGCTTCCGTCCCAGGGAACGGGTGCTTCCAAGGGACCAGCCCCACTGGGAACCTAAGAGCCAGCTCTGTCGCTATGGCAACGCCGTGAGATCCCTGCTATTTGCACATCGAAACTGGGGGTGCAGGGGGGGGAAGGTGCGAGAAGGAAAACGGGGAGGAAGATGAGGAAGATGGGAAGGTTGGGGTGAAAAACACAAAAGTTAAGAAGTTAAGAACGAACCCAGCCCCTGACCGTCCTGAGGGCCGTGTGTGCCTGTGGGGTTCGGGGCATGGCCGGCGTGTGCTCAGCAACGCCCACTGCGAAATGATGGCGGCTGCGGCCCGGTCCCTCCCTGTCGGAGGCGGCTCAGCGAGAAATGTCCTGGGCAAGCTCGCCTAGTGACCTGGGGCGGTTCCCACGGCAAAACCGGCCACTCAGGGGAGGGTCTTGTCCCCGCAATGAGCGGAATGTGTCCCTCCCAAGTTCTCACCTTGAAATCCCAACCCCAATATGATGGTATTTGGAGGCGGGGCCTTCGACGGTGAGAGGCGGTGAGCGTGGAGCCCTAAGGAGTGGATTTAGCGCCCTCACAAAGAAGCCAGCCAGTCTGCGGGTTCTCCTCCTGCCCCGTGAGGACACAGAGGCAGGCGGGTGCGGTTCAGGACGACGGCTGAGCAGGCCCGGCACCCTGATGGTGGAGCTCCAGCCTCCAGAGCCGTGGGAGGGACGTTTCTGTTTAATAAGCCACGTGTCGTGACCGCTGTGCTACAGCAACACTCCTTCGAGGCACCTGGGGTGGGCTCCTGGGGTCGGGGGCCCGCACAGCTCCACCACGGACACCCCGAGAGAGGGAATTGCTAATCCCGGCTCACAGGCACTCAGAGAAACGATTATACAGGGGAGATGGCGCAGAACTGGGCATCTAAATTTAGCCTGACAAAGAGTCTAGAGCATGTGAACACAGATGTCCCCGTGCTGGAGGGACACGGAAGGAACACCACACACCCACGTGGCTGATTATCTGCAAGTAAGTGAGCTCAGGCAGCAGTGACGAGCTTGGGCAGCAAGCAATCAGCTCAGGCAGCAGTGATGAACTCAGGCAGCAACTAAGTGAACTCAGGTAGGGAGTAATGAACTCAGACAGGAAGTTAAGTAGACTCAGGCAGTAAGTAAGTGAAGTCAGGCAGGGAGTAATGAATCGGGCAGCAGGTAAGTGAAGTCAGGCAGAGGGTAAGGAACTCAGGCAGCAAGTGAGTGAACTCAGGCTGCGGGTAGGTGAACTCAGGCTGTGGGTGAGTGAACTCACGCAGTGGGTGAGTGAACTCAGGCAGCAGGTGAGTGAATTCAAGCTGCAGGTGAGTGAACTCAGGCAGTGGGTAAGTGAACTCAGGCTGCAAATGAGTGAATTTAAGCAGCGAGTAAGTGAACTCAGGCAGCAGGTAAGTGAACTCGGGCAGCGGGTGAGTGAACTCGGGCAGCGGGTGAGTGAACCTGGACAGCTGTCCCTGAGCAAGCACGGAGCTAGTCAGGACTAGGCTGCCTCCTTCCCCAGTGACCCCGCAGAGCTGCTGTCTGTAGCGTTACAGAGTCAGCGCCTGGCCGGCCGGCCAGCAAGCAGAGGTCTTGGGTGGAAGCCGCACCTTCTCCCAGAGTCTGGTAGCTCCATCCCCAGGCTGCTTCCGTCATGCGTTCTTTATAAAAAATGTAAGAACTGCCTCAGTTCACTCATCTGCAGACTTTTAGCTTTTTATTTTAAGTTTCAATGAAAATAACTTTATTGAAATAATTTAAACAAGCTTAATGGAAAATTAAGAAAGGATTACACTCACATAAATACAATAACATGAATAAATTGACTACAATTACTCTGTTATTTCCTTATGCCAAAAGAAGTAAACAGTAAAAGAACTAAATCCACTTAGGAAGGGAAAGCAAATCCCACACGTGGAGCCGTTCAAGCAGAAAGCACGGCCGGGAAGCTGCTGGATCAGAACCTGTGGCCTCCTCTCCTCCTGCTATTCAGCTCTGCTCAGCTCTGCCTCGTGCCGAGTTCTGGCACATTCTGGGCTCACTGTATTGGTGGGTTACAGGGGTTCTCTTCCTAACACCCGGGGTCCCAGGGCTGGGCCCCACCGGACACTGGCTCCCTGGGGGCCTTGCTCCTCCCACACGGCTCCCGCCTTGGCCACGGGTGGGGACATGGAGTGAACTGAGGCTCAGAAGGCAGAAGCGTGCGCCTTCGGGTTTACGCTCGAGCCCCTCCCTTAGAAGCATCTGGCACAGCCTCTCCACACAGCTGGACAAGGAGCACTTTCCTTCCAGCGCTGGCCCAGAGGACAGTCTCTCCAAATGAGCCCGAGTTAGTCATCCATTCCCTTGTCTCTCCCCCTTCATCCACAGAACCTGAGCACCCACCCTGCCGAGAGTCTGTGGTCCCGCCTCAGCGTGGCTTCCCCAGAAGCTGCCCCCCGAGCTCTGTCCCTGCAGTGAAGGGGGTGCGGGGCGGGGTCCCCACTGCCCTCTGGCTCCGGCAGCCATCCGCACGCTCGAGATGAATTCCCTGCCCTGTTCGAAAGGCCTGCGGCAGCCCCCGTCTTAATTCGTCTCTAACGCTCTCTAACGCCCACATCACGAGGGTCTGGGCACACGGAGCCTCGGGTCCGCCCCCTCCTGGCGACACGCTGGCACCAACCCCAGACGGCACAGCCGGCTGCTTCCTGCCGACCGGAAAGCAGTTGCGGAAGACAACACAGGGAACGTATCCCATTGCTTCCTTTTGGCAGCAGGTGGGGAGACGTGGCTTTGGAGGGGTGGGGACAGGAGCCTCAAGCCACTGCTTCCAGAACCGGGTAATTAGCATTCCGAGGCCGAGCTGCGCCAAACCCAGAAGGGAAACCGGACCAGGGGGCAGAGAAGACCGGGCATCGCTCAGGATGTACCACTTGGCTACAAAGACTTTTGCGGGGCTTCTATCTGTTGATTTTCCAGAAAGCCAAAAGGGCAGTTTGCTCCGTTCCTCAGGAGCACGTGCCCCGGGTCAGCGGGCGCACTTTCGGGTCTGGGGAGAGTGGCGGGCGAGCCAGGAGCATGACATCAACGGCGGTACTTCAGCAAGAATGACTTGTTCTTATCAGTTCATGAAAGGAGCCAGAAACAAACATCGAGCCAGCAAACAAACAGAAGATTCTGGGCATTATCAACAGTCTGATTTTGCTTGAGATTCTGTGTGCCTACTGGGGGAGTACCCGCCCCGCCACCCGGCTCAGCTCAACTCATGCGCCTGCAGGAAGGGCAGAGCCCCGAGGAGGGGAGAACGGAGCCCCCCAGTGATGCCCCCGACCCAGGCGCGCTGTCCGGGCCAACCCACCCACCTCCACCTAATGCCTTTGTTTCCCGGGAAATGACCCTTCAGATTTCTTCTTCGGGGACCATCAGCCCCAAACGGGCAGCCTGAACGGCCCTCGGGGACCCAGGGGCACGTCCCCTTTCCGGAGGGGTCCTAGGGACAGCCGCCCTCCCGCTGCACAGGGTGCCCCGAGGACCAGGTGCTGGGGGAGGGGAGCCCAGTCTCTCGGCAGGGGAGGGGGCCCATCAGAGACCCCGCTGGCGTCCCCTCCCGCACTCACCCTGGCTGGCGCCAAAGCCGCGGGCACTGGGAGCTGCCGTTTGGGGAAGCCAGGCCCTGAGTCGTAACGCGCCGTGTGGACCCCAGAGGGGGACTGGAGCGCGAGTCCCGGGGGAATCTGAACCAGACCAACGCGCTTGACCGGAGATGGGGGTCACGGGGAACGGACCCCCCCCCCCGGATTCCCTGGACCCTACGGGAGACATGGTGGCTCTCCTGGGTCCTAGTAGGTCAAATGCTGCCCGGACAGGAACCGACCCCGGAGGGAGGGGCCGAGGGACGGGCCGCATCCTGGGAAGAATCCAGAGCAGCTGGAGAATGCAGACGGGCAGCAGTGTCGGGGCGCCCCTCACGGGCGGCGGGGCCCAGAGCGGCCACCGCGGCGCTCCAGGTGCCGCGACAGGGCCCGGGGCGGGCCCTCCTCTGCTGCCCGGCACTGGGTCCCCCGCCGTCCCTCAGTGCAGACACGGCAGGGGTGCAGCCACAGTGGACAGAGGCCGGGGCCCTGCCGTGGGGTTCTCCCCGAAGCCCTTGCCCGTGAGCAGAGACACCTCAACAAGACCCCCACCTGCTCTGGCTCAGGGCAACGTGACACATGACCTGCACCGGGCTCATCTGCTCTCGGACAAGCCTGGTCCCCACCCCCCACCCTACAGGAAAAAGTCAGCCAAGGTATGTAAACTGCCAAGACTCGGTGTCTCCATCTGTAAAATGGGGATAAAAATATAATGAGGAGAAGCCCCCGCAGCACCAATGGCTTCAGGCCAGGCATGGGTCATACAGGGAATCCTCACTATCTCCACAATGAGGTGACTGATGGTTATTTGTCCCTGTGATACACAGAAGGCAACTGCAGCACAGAGAGGTTATGTAACTTGTGTAAAGTCACACAGCCCATAAACGGCAGAGTCAAGATGCAAACCGAGGAAACGGGCTCCAGGGTCCATGCACGTAGCCTGTGTGTGGAGCTGTGCTGTGGCCACACCTGGTTGTGCGGGTACTGTCAACACACCCACAGAACAGGGACACCTCCTAGCACCCACCTGTGCCAGGCC
Source organism: Proteles cristata cristata (assembly GCA_017311185.1). Taxonomy (NCBI): domain Eukaryota; kingdom Metazoa; phylum Chordata; class Mammalia; order Carnivora; family Hyaenidae; genus Proteles; species Proteles cristata. The sequence goes on along the minus strand of JAESUZ010001931.1, from coordinate 74,925 downwards.
TCGGTCGTCACAGTAGGGTGGGGACCCCGGGGCAGGAGCCTTGGGTAAGTCCTGCCTCCTCCTCGTCCTTAACAGGCCCTTCCGTAAAGCCGCCGGAGTCCTATCCAGGGCACCAGCCTCCGGGACGGAGGGCGGAGCTCCCAAAGGCAGGGTCCGAGTTCAGGTGGGCACCAGTCACGAGCGGGCTAAGTGTGCCCGCCTGAGACTGATCTGTTGAAGCCCTGATCCCCAGAACCTACAAATGTGGCCGTATTTGGAGACAGAGCCTTCACAGGGGTGACTGAGGGAGCACAAGGTCACGGGGGGTGGGGTGGGGCCTGACCCTGTGTGCCCGGGTCCTCGTGAGAAGGGGGATCGGGACACGCACGGAGGGACGGCCCCGTGAGGACACAGGGCGAGGACGGCCGTCCACACGCAGGAGAGAGGCCTCAGGGGGCCTGGTCTTGCCTGGACCTCGGGCTCCGGCCCCAGGACCAGGGACAGTGCACGTCCGCTGTGTGAGCCCCCAGCTGTGGGATGGCCGTGCGAGCTGACCGACACCGCGGAACCCCACGACCCAGCCCAGCCCTCTGGGGTCCACGGGGACCTGTGTCCGCAGGCCAGGGCGCAGGGCATGAACCATCCTGCAATTATTAACCCCCTTGGGGCTCAGCCCCAGTGTCCCTTCCTGGAGACGAGCAGGGGCATCCAGGCCCACGTGCACGGGGACAGGCTGCAGTGTCCCGAGCAGCCTGTCGGAGGGCGCTCTCCCCACGCTGAGTCCACGCCTGTCTCCTGTGCGGGCTGTGGGCCCTGGGAGCCCCTCCCCTGCGCCTGGGCCCTGTGTTTGCCGAACAAGCCAGGCAGGAAAAGCCTGGAAAGAGGGACCTAGGAGTGAACACGATGCTGTGCCCGATCGGAAGAGAAGAAACCCAAAAGGCAGCAAGTGGAGACACTGGGACCCTCCCGGGCCCTGCGGGGTTAGTAGGAAACCCTGGGGGGGGGCTGGGGCTGCACAGTCAAAGGGGCAAAGGCCTGGCCTCACCTAGACTGGGATTCTCCAAAGACGCCTGTGATTCTACATAAGATTCCCGTGCGTATTTAAAACAAAGGTACGTCCCTTCCCGTATGCGAGCACCATCTCAAAAGGATCCTCTGAAACACTTAAAAGGCAGACCCGGGGTTGGTTTTAGATTAAGAACCCTTTCGTTCCCTCAGCAAATACAGAGGCTCGGCACCGTGTCCGGAAGCCGGGGGGCTGGAGGCGTCTAGGTGTTTTCAAGTCGCCCGGCTTTGTAAGGGCAACACGGGGGAATCATCACACGGCAGTGTGTCCACGGGCCCCCAGGTCTGGGCAGGGTCCTGTAATCAATCACATGAGGACGCCCGCAGGGGTGGACCCATTATGACACCAAGGAAGGTAGAGAAATACTACAAATAGACTCAGATCGCTTCAGGTCAGGTCTGCCTGCCAAGTTACGGAAAAGCTCTCACGTGTCAAATCCGCTTTCGAATAAAGGGTGCGGATCCTGCGTCTGGCTGATGTGCTCGCTCGTGTGCGGAAGGGAGGGGCACGGGGGCGGTGACGATTCGCAGAGGAGACAGGGTGCGCAGCGGGAGGACGACAAAAAAGAGGGGCAGTAAGGCAGGGGGACCCTGCGCGGGGCCCTCCCGGAAGGGCCTGCGGCCACAGCTACACAGAGAGGACAGACCCCCAGCCACGCAGCTACGCTCCACAGACTGCGGCCACGACAAACGCGGCACGAGCCACGTGGACTGGCGCCCTATCCCCGGGCTATGTTCACACCGACTTTCTGGTGTGTCCCTGTAAGCCCTGACACCTACGGATGACCCCTTCCGTCCCCAGTTCGGCCAACTAAGAGTCGGGGCGCCTGGGTGGCTCAGTCGGTTGAGTGTCCGACTTCGGCTCAGGTCAGGATCTCATGGTCCGTGAGTTCAAGCCCCGCGTCGGGCTCTGTGCTGACAGCTCAGAGCCCGGAGCTGCTTCAGATTCTGTGTCTCCCTCTCTCTCTGCCCCTCCCCCACTCACACTCCGTCTCTTTCTCAAAAATGAATAAACATTAAAAGTTGATTGGTAGCAATTCTCATCTCTTACTGTCTGAATAGCAATGGGCTCCTTTGCTTGGTGCTGAAATCCGCAGTCACGCTGGAGCCTGGCAAAGAGCTTGGTATCTCTCGCTTTACCAAAAAGCAGGGAGCCCGTGACACCCTAAAGAACCCTGTTCTGTGGGGCAGGGTGGGCACATGTCTACCATTGATCCCATCTACACATGCCTTAATTCCACACACCCCATTCACCCTAAACGTTAGAAAGGTTGAAGGTGGTCACAGACGCCTACGGGCAGGGGAGATGGCGACAGTCCCTGAGTCCACGCGGTTCCCCCCCCTTATGAATGGGGACCCCCCCAAGTAGGGGGACGCATGCCGTTTGGACCGATGCACTTGACGGGATCAGCCTGCAGCTCCCCAAACACGGAACCATCGCCATGACAACAGAGGCATCCCACAACTCAGCCACTATTCTGAGACACCGAGCCACGCGCTTCACTTTTAAATGAATTTGATAAAATTTGCCTTGAAAACGTTCATGTTCTCCGACAAAACTGGTGAGCACCAGAAGGAGGAACGCGTTCCAACAGCTGACACAAAGCTCCCAGGGACACTATCTGCTCAGGGACAAGGGGACGCGAGGGCTGGAGACACTGTGAACGAGCAAAATGCAGAAACAGAAAGGCGGGGCTCAGGCCGGAAGCGGACAAGGGTCCCCAGCCCTTCAGCCGACGGCTCCGGGCGGGTGGGAGACGCTGCCGGGTCCGGGGCCGTCTCACGAGAGTGGCTGGGCCACTTCTCTTCTCCGGAGTCACGGCAGAGAAGCCGACGGAGGGCAGTGCCTACAGATGCCACCTGCACGACCTCCTCTCCTTCTGTGACGGAGAAAACCTGGGACGCAGACGGGTCCCCCCCACCCTTTATCGGCTCATGGAAAACCTTGCTGTCGTTCATCAGAATCTCACAGGAATCGGATATTCAATGGCGATGCCAACGAGAACACAGAATCGGGTTTGTTCGCAGCACCAGCGGCCTGAGCCAGCAGAGCGTCCGCGACGGCGCGGGGCGGTCAGCGGCCAGAGGGCCGGCATGGCCGGGGGGGGCGGGGGCAGGCGTGGCTTCAACACAAAGCAAGCTTTTGCTGGAACGAGGCGTCTATACATGTCTGTGCCTCAGCCACGGTTCACAGGACGCCCGCTCTGCACCAGGTCACACCCACGACCTCGGTTCTGGACACGGGCCTCCCCAGGTCTGAGCGGTGACAATCCAGCTGAGCCAGCGTCCAGAGGGGGGGACACCCCCATCTCCCTGACTGCCTCTTAGCCTGGTGCATGTAGACACTGACAGAGCCCCTCCCCACGCGAGCCCTGGAGAATCCCAGAAGGACTCACACCGCTTCACACCAGCTCTCGGTGCAGGAAGGAAGGTCGTCCGTCCAGAAGCCGCCCAGACAGATGAGCGACACAGAAGCCGATGAGGTTCTAACATCTGGAAGGAGCCTGGCCCCGCGACTAAGGAGAAAATACTGCTTCCCTGCCCCGGGCACACAGCACGGTCTCATCTCTTCCTCGGCAACATTCTAATTTCCACAGTGAGCGCCGAAAAGAACACTCACAGTTCGTGAGAAAAAGATCGAAACATGGCGTCCTTATACTCTTTCCCCTCGTGGGGCCCACGGCCATCAGATTTGTCCTCCATCGGCTGGGTGGCTGTGGGAGGGGGCGCAGGACACGAGGCAGCACCAGGAGCCCCGTGCCTGAACCCCGACCTCACGCCCACGCGCAGAACGTGACCTTGGGTGAGCTGCTGAGGTTTCCGAGCCAAATTTCTGTAGTAACCATCTCCTGTGCTGGCCACCGTTTGTCACCTGCCCTCCCGCCCACCAGCTGCACGACAGCCACGTGGCCCGGAACTGAATGAGGCCACTGCTGTTTGAGGGGAGGGTCTGGGTTCCTTCCTCGCCTTTCCAGCTCGCCCTCGGAGCCTCCACGGACTTCGCGAGGCTCTGGGGCTCCTTACTGTCTTTTTCCCAGAAACGCCCCCTTCTGGGTGGCCTCGCCGCTCAGGGCCGCCCACGTGGCCGGTGGCCTCAGGGACAAACAAGACTGTTTATGGGTGTCCACGTTCTGTGCCTGGCGCCGGCCGGGGATTTGAAAGTCAGCGGCCTGCGAGCCAAGACGAGATGGTTTCCTCTTCTGCCTCATTTCTGTCACCTGTTTCATTAGCTCTTCGAGGTGTCCCTTCTGTCGCGGCTAAATCCAGCAGCACTTGGGCGCACACGTGTATGAATCCTTCTTTCTCCGACTAAAACCCTCTCAAAGTCTTTCCACTTATGCTTATTGGAAACCAGAATAGAAACCCTTTTCTGCATTCAACCGAACTCCACCCGCAAAGTCTTCCAAGTCCTCGGCTCCCGTTATGAGGCGCGGGTTCTCGAGCCCCACGAGGAACGTCAGGAGGGAACTGAGGGCTTCTCTCTCTCTGCTCGGGGCTGGGCTCATGCCCCGGAGGCCAAGACGCGAGGCTGGCCCGCCGCCGTGCGAGACCGTGGAATCAGGCCCTTCCAGCCCTTGACCAAACACTTTCTTTGAGGCTCTACTGCCCAGCTGCCTCTGTGTGTTCACGAAAATGAAGGTTTTTCTCTGGACACCGCTTGCTACTGTGGCTCCGCAAAAACCAGAAATTCCAGGGTGAGTGTCTTTCCCTAAAGGCCAGGCTCCCCGAGTGCTGAAGGGCCCTTGGCAGCATGCGGGGGGGGGGACCCTCTCTCCTGCCATCCAGGCACTGGCCTAGGCCGCCTGTCTGGGGTCCCGCGGCGGCTCCAGGCCTCCTGGGTCAGGGACCCCACTGCGGGAGGTCATAGGCAGATGGGTCCCAGCACTCCCCCTGCGATGGTAAAGGGTCCTCATGACACCCGGGGTGCTCAGACGCACCCGCCGAATTTCACCCCGCCGCGCTCTCCGCCCCGCCCTCCAGCGAAATGTAAGGGCCCAGAGCTGAGTGCGCTGTGAGCTGGGGGCAGGGAGCGCCCGGAGCCTGGTCTCCGCGGCTGCCCGTCCAGCCCAGGGATACCCAGTTTCTGTGAAATGAACCACGACTCTGTTAAAAGAAACATCCAGCAAATATGTGTCAGGGCCACTGGATGAGCACAGCCACCTGGGGGAGGGGAGGGGAGAGGAGCCACCAGAGGAGCTGCAGGGGTCTTTAAGGAAAGGCGGGGAGACAGACAAAGGCGCTCTGGGGAGGGGGGCGGTTGGAAACAGGGCCGGTCAGTAGCTGGGACAGCAGCCGTGTGACCTGCATGGAAAGGCCTGGAAGAAGAGAAGGCTGGACAGGTAAGTGGGGACCCCTCGAGAATCAGGAGGCTCCACACCTGTCACCTGGAGGGCACAGGGTCTCATTGTAGCCTGGGGGCGTGTGCCAGGTCACAGCTGTCCCCTAGAGTGGACAGGTCTCACTGTGGCCTGGGGGCGCGTGCCAGGTCACAGCTGTCCCCTGGGGTGGACAGGTCTCACCGTGGCCTGGGGGCGCGTGCCAGGTCACAGCTGTCCCCTAGAGTGGACAGGTCTCACTGTTTCCTGGGGGCGCGTGCCACATCACAGCTGTCCCCCAGGGTGGACAGGATCTCAGGGCAGCCTAGGGGTGCGTGCCTGGGTGAGCAGGGGGCTGTGTGGTGGGGTTTGGCTCCTTGCCCCCACCGGGTATAAGAGGGGCCTAAGAGCCCCGCCCCTGCACCCCAGACGCCCCACCCACCCAGCACGGGGACCTGACAACAAACATCTGGCTGAGCAGGACGCTTCCCAGCACTGCCCGTGCTCAGGCCAGGCGCAGGGTCCACAGGGGCTGCCTGGGCATCTGGGGGTCCCAGGGGGAGCCACTCAGGGGTCTGGGGGCCCCAGGCGCTCTGCTGGACTCCCTCACATTGAGTCTGGGGTTCCCTAGGGTCACCACCTGTCACGCCTACAAGACAATTACTTCTGAAAACACCTTCGGGTTCCGGAGCATCGCCGTGAGGACTAGGGGCAGGGGTGCATCTTACAACAGGGAGACCCTACCAGGTTCCTCTCCGGGGCAGGGGGCTGAGGGGCCAGCTGCGTTCCGGAACTCCAGGGCTCCTTCGGCTACACCGGGTCCTTTGTAAAATGCACTTCAATCCTCATTGCTAAGCAGAAGTCTGGAAACCTCAAACTAAACCCCCCCACCTGCAAAGGGACATGCTGAGGACTGGACTCCAAGGACAGGTCAGTGGCGTGGAGAAGGAGGGGGACAGAAGGAAACGGAGCGGGAGGGGAGGCAGGGGAGAGAGGGGAGGAGGAGACGGAAAAAATGGCAGATGGGCAGGACCAGAGCTGGCTCGTGAAGTCAGCCCCGGGCACTGGAGCAAACGGGGGACAGGTGTCAGCGCCCTGTGGAAGGCGGCTGTGGCATCCATGGGAGGGCCTCCGGGGGGCGCGGGAGGGGAGCTGCCTGCCCGGCCCCCACAAGGCAGAGCTGCGGAGGGCTGGGGAGCCCTCTCCTGCAGGGACCAGAGGGGGCCGTGGGGGGACAGGCTTGTCCGAGGCCTCAGAAGGGCCCGCGAACCACAGACGGCATCATACACAGAAAGGGTGGCTCTGGAGCCAGGAGCTCGGTCCAACCCCAGCTCCCTGTCACTCTACCTTCCGACCTGACGTGTGACGGGTCTCTGGACACCCTACTCCTCTTCTGTGAACAGGACAGTCACGGAGCCATCCTCCTGCAGGGCTGTCACTGTGATCCAACAGGGGCAAGGCAAATCTCTTGGTGACAGCACAAAGGGGCCCAGAAACGGCATTAGCTCTTTGTGTTGTTTGGATCAAGACAGCCTGTCACCTCTCTGGAAGCCACCCAGACTCCACAGTCCATCTGCAGACTTAGCGCCCCTGCCTGAGGACTTCAGCGGCGCCCCTGCTCCCTCCCGCAGGCAGAGACCTTCCCATCGGCAGGGAACTGACGGCCACGAGTCCAGCCTTGAGCCAGGACACAGATCTGTCCCCGCCAACCCGGGAGCTGGCCCAGGGCCCCTGGTCTCCGGAAGAAGAACGGCACGGGGTGGGAATCAGTGGTGGCCGAGAGGCCATGGGGCCCGGAAGGAGGCCGAGCTGGCCTGCAGGAGGCAGAAGACAGCGGCAGAGCCAGGGAGTGGGCACCTCGCTCGCTCGCTGGGACCCACAGTGGGCAGAGCTGCGGGGGCGGGAGAGGCTGGGCAGCGGAAGGTCAGGAGGAGGATGGGCGCCCAGGGAGGGAGGAGCAGGGCGGGTCGGGCCGGGCGGCACTGGGACCCCCGGCCGGAGCCGAAGGCACGCCTGCCAGCAGTGCATCCGAGGGGGTCCGCGCCGTCTCAGCGCACACGCGGACCGCAGCGGCCGCCATCAGGGCAGAGGGTCCTGCGTGCGCGCCAGCAGGCGGCGTCGGAGGCAGCAACCGCAAGCAGCCCTGGGGTCCCGAGCCCCGGTTTAGTGCCCGGTGGTCCTGGCGGGGGGCGGAGCCGGGCAGCAGGCGCTGGGGTCAGCAGAGAGGGCTTGCACCCGCCCCAGGCCACCCCGGGTCCTACAGGAGGGGGTCCTCATGGGGGCTGCCACACCCCCAGAGGCCTGCTGGGGCTCCCGTCTGCCCGGCCGGAAGTTCACGCAGAGGTTGTGTGTGTGAGCACAGCCTGCGGCGGACTCACAAACACAAACACTTCTGTGCGCTTTGCGTCCTTGATGCATTTGGAACGTAACACAACCGCCACGCACACGGATAGCGCGCAGCCGTTCTCCAGAGCCGTCCTTCGAGGCCGCCCCACCCGGGAGAGCCCGGCCAGCGGAGGCCGCGGCGGAGCTCACGGGAGACAGCAGGATGGGCCCGGGCAGGACGCGCCGCCGCGGAAGCGCAGACGGCAGCCCGATCCGCTCCACGCCGGGTCCTGCAATGGAGGGGGCGGGCCGTGGTCCTGCACGGGAGGGGGCGGGTCCTGCACGGGAGGGGCGGGTCCTGCACGGAGGGGCGTGGTCCTGCACGGGAGGGGCGGTCCTGCACGGGGAGGGGGCGGGTCCTGCACGGGAGGGGCGGGTCCTGCACGGGAGGGGCGGGTCCTGCACGGGAGGGGGCGGGGTCCTGCTACCGGGAGGGGGCGGGTCCTGCACGGGAGGGGGCGGGTCCTGCACGGAGGGGGGCGGGTCCTCCACGGGAGGGGCGGGTCCTGCAGGGAGGGGGCGGGTCCTGCACGGAGGGGGCGGGTCCTCCACGGGAGGGGCGGGTCCTCCACGGGAGGGGCGGGTCCTGCACTGGGAGGGGGCGGTCCTGCAGGGAGGGGGCGGGGGGGCGGGGTCCTGCACGTGGTGGGAGGGGGCGGGTCCTGCACGGAGGGGGCGGGTCCTGCAGGGAGGGGGCGGGTCCTGCACGGGAGGGGCGGGTCCTGCACGGGAGGGGCGGGTCCTGCACGGGAGGGGGGGCGGGTCCTGCACGGGAGGGGGCGGCCTCCACATGGAGGGGCGGGTCCTGGAGGGGCGGGTCCTGCGGGAGGGGGCGGGTCCTCCACGGGGAGGGGCGGTCCTGCACGGGAGGGGCGGGTCCTGCACGGGAGGGGGCGGGTCCTGCCCGGGAGGGGCGGGTCCCTGCACAGGAGGGGCCGGGTCCTGCAGGGAGGGGGCGGGTCCTGCACGGGGACGGGAGGGGGCGGGTCCTGCACGGGAGGGGCGGGTCCTGCACGGGAGGGGCTGGTCCTGCACGGGGCGGGTCCTGCACGGGAGGGGCGGGTCCTGCACGGGAGGGGGCGGGTCCTCCACGGGGGGCGGGTCCTGCAGGAGGGGGCGGGTCCTCCACGGAGGGTCGGTCCCCACGGGAGGGGGCGGTCCTCCACGGGAGGGGGCGGGTCCTGCACGGGAGGGTCGGGTCCTGCTCGGGAGGGGGCGGGTCCTGCAGGGAGGGGGCGGTCCTGCAGGGAGGGGGCGGGTCCTGCAGGGAGGGGGCGGGTCCTGCAGGGAGGGGGCGGGTCCTTCACGGGAGGGGGCGGGTCCTTCACGGGAGGGGCGGGTCCTGCACGGGAGGGGGCGGGTCCTGTACGGGAGGGGGCGGGTCCTCTACAGGACAGAGGGACCATTACACAGACCTTCACAAAGGACATGTGCGTAGCACAAGTTACCTGTGGGTTTTGTGGGCGCTAATGAAGGGGATGCTGCATGATACTGGTTGTGAAAGGGGCCTGATGTGGCTGGGAGCCCGGGGATGGGATATGCTTACGCTGAAAGGGGTTTTCAGAGCATATGTGGTTGAGCGTCTGGGGGAGACGGGGGGAGTCCTCCACGGCCTCCACGCTTCTGCTGCGTGGTGGGGGCTGCGGCTCTTCCCTGGGGGCCCAAATGCCCCAGAATGGGAAGCAAAGAGCCAGGAGAGCCTCAGGTTTGGGGAACAGCTCAACCCGGAGGGCGGGAAGGAGGGGACACGTGGGAGGTGGGAGGGTTTGCGGGCACCTCTGGACGCGCCTGCAGCGGCCACACGTGGCCCCACGGGCAGGGCAGCGAGGCCCCTGCGCAGCCGTCACGGCAGGACCCTCACCAGCCCGGCCTCCCTCCCGCTCCGAAGGCCCGGGCACGCCTAGCGGGCCAAGAGGCTGCCTGGGGGGTGCCGGGGAGCCCAGGACAGACCGTGGGCAGGACAGACCGCAGGCCACGGGAAGTGAAGGCTTCGTGCCACTGCTGCACCTTGCCAGGACACAGTCAGGTGTCACTGGGAGTCGAGGACACGGCGTTCGGACGGAGCAAAGACCTCAGAGAAGGCTCTCGCATCCACGCTCGCCAGCCCCGCGCCAGAAGTCAGCCACACGAGGAACCCCAACCCAACGTGGCGCACGTGCCACTTGTAACGGTCCCAAACGGGGCGCCCCCTCAGCTCGCGTCCCCGCACGTCCACTTGCTGCTGGGGATAAAACTTCTCGCCTGACAGGCAGAGAGACGAGAGGCTGGGGGCGGGGCGGGGGTGGTGCCCCAGCAGCGGGCACGCGACCGGCAGACAGGAAAAGAGGGAGCAGGAAGGGAGTCCGGCTCACGCGCCCCGCACGGCTCCCTCGGCCCCGCAGAGGCCACAGACCCAGGAACAGAGTCAACGTGGCAGCTGCCGGCAGCGGCCGCTCACAGCCACTCGGGCTGCAGTGTCTTGCCAGGGCTTTTCATCATGTCTCCTTCCCTCTGCAACTGAACTGGCGCTGGGAATCCAGACAACAGCTGTGTGACTGCCACCCAAACGCAGGTATGACAGCAGCCTGGCTTTCCTGGAGAAGCCGCCTTCCTACAGCTCTTAAGGGGACCCGGCCGAGCCGACCCCAATCGATCCAATCTGATGCAATGAAATAGGTTTGAACTTGGGACTTTTCCCAGGACCTGCTGGCAACCACCAGCGGCCCGCTATGTCTCCAGGTAACGTGGCACATTTTACAGTCAAAATGCCAGGAAAACAGAATGCTTCTTTCAAATGAGATCTGGTTTATTTCACAGCAGGTGGACTCTACCCAAACAGGTATTTAAAAAAAAAAAAAAAAAAAAGAACCATTGCTCAATATCAGCCTGGGTTTTACATTCTCACCCCTACACACACACACACACACACACACACACACACACACACAATATTGCATTCAGAAATCTGTTTGAAAACACCACCCCCTATCCATCATCTATACATCTCAGAAGCGTAATTACACAAGCACTCCGTCTCAAAACCTAGCAACGGTAACCAAGTAGTTCTTCACCGGCTGACCAGACACCCAAACTCACACATCAGCTCAATGTGCTTCATCTCGAAAAACAAAGCCTCCTTGCCTCTCTGTCTGTAGCTGCGGAAGGACAAGATGTATGAAAACAAACCTTGTTCGGCTGAAGTAGAACAACCCATGACATTCAGTCCCTCTGACACTGCATGTCCCCACAAAGCCAGGCAGAAAACAAAAATAACAAAGACTGGAAAAAATAGGTTATTCCGGTCCAAAGCTGATCAGCTTCCAACATGCTTAATATTTGCACGACCGTTTCGGACACGCGCTTTCGGCTCCCCGGCAGCCTCGCTAAAGGGACCTGCATCCTACAGAAGCCATCGTAAACGCCCCCTGGCAAAGCCTGGAAGAGCCGGTGGGCTCGTGTGCTCAGCCACAGCTCAACACTGGAGGATAACAAGCAGGGATTAACTTTCGTGTTTGCAGCGGCTTCACAACCATCACTTCGTCCGAGTGGACAAATGCAATAACCAAATGGAGGTCACGTTTAATTTTGTTCAAGAGGAAGGGAGTTAAAAAACAAAACAAAACAAAAAAAAGAGCCATCGGCATCGGTCGGTGGCAACGTACATGCTGGCCGGATTGTGAGCAGAATGTTTCACGACAAGATGTAGTCTCCCTTTTAAAGGGACAGAGATACGTCCCCACGGCATTTGGAATCCATTTCCGGATTCTACAGACCTCGCGGTGCCTGTTAATCACCTCACTGCTTTTCAGCATGTTTCCTGTCTTCCCCGAAGGCCACGTCGGAGCATCCCAAGTGCCCTGATTTCTTGGTGGTGCACTTCCGTGTCTGGAAGACAAAGGGTCTGCCGCTCCCAGGTGGAGGCTAGTTGGTGGTTTGAAGGGGCTTTTGGAGAAAGGCGTCGCCGACTGCACAAATCAGGGAAACATTTGGCATTTTAATTGACTCGCTCGGAAGGATCGAAGCTGACCCCATGTCCCCACCTGCAGCTTGGAACTGGCGGATCCTTCCACCATATTTACACTCAGCAATGTAAACCAACCCGATGCAGATAAAGGGGAACCTTACCCTATTTCCTCGGTCAGGAGTCCTGACATGTGAGGTTTGTTCTCCAAAATGGTGCCCCGGCCCCACTAAATGTCTGACCAACTCAGGTCTGCTAGCGAGCGTCACGGGCCGTCCTGACACAGAGGCAAGGGCCAGCAGCCTCAAGTTCAGGGCACGTGTCCCCCTCTTCCATGTTTCTCCTACCCCATGGGGTAGCTTCTATGTCAAGATTTAACGCAGATCATAAAGTAGAAACACAGCCTCATCCCGTCCTCTCCACCAACCCCACCAGGGTTCATGAGGCTCACAGGAATAGACAAAGGGCACATGGGGACGAGTTGAAGCCCTCCAGCAATCACGCTGGACACCCAGCACCCAAGAGTCCAGGAGCAGACAGCAGAGTGGCTGCAGCCTTGACCTTGACAGAGAGTGACAGCACCCTCACAGGTCACGAGGATGGGGGCTGGGAGCCAGGCCACAGAGGGTAGAATTGGCGAGCTGTGTGGCCATGGAGCCTCACCAACAGCACACTAGAGGCCCTCACTGCAGCGTGGCCCCAGAACTACGTGGTGGAAAAGTGGAGAACAGTGTCCCCAGTGCCACCCACCGCCCCACACCTGCTCTCCCCATCCCCCATGAGCTCTGCACCCCCAGACTCGGAGGGAGGGTAAAACATCACAATACTCGGACAAACACATCTCATCCAGGGATATCTACCTCTGCAGAGATAACAGCCTCAGAAGGACAGTCACATGGCGACGTGAGTGCCCGCGATGATGGCTGATGGAGCCCCAAAAGGACACATGATTTAAGAATCTCAAGATTAGAGCATCCCGGATTTAGGGTGATCTTAAATACAAAGACTCGCTCCCTTGTCAGAGAGAGGAGAGGGAACTGGGGACACAGGCTTGGACAGAGGGCCACACGCGGCGGCGACAGAGATGGGGGCCATGCCTGACACCCAAGGGATGCCAAGTGATGCCGGCTCCCATCAGAACCGGAGGGAGGTGAGGATGGATTCACCGCACCAGCACCTCGACTCTGCACGTCCAGCCTCAGGCACGGAGGCAGAAGAGATCTCCAGTGATTCCCACTGCCCAGCCGCTGGTGCCTCTTTATGGCAACCCCAGGACACCGGCACGTGGCCCGTCCTCAGGGTCTAAAAAACCCACCCAAGATGTGGTGGGGCAGGCCGGCTGGGGGGTCCCGGGAAGCACAGGCGGGGCTGGAGTTTGGAAGCCCAGCACTGGGACGCCGGAGGGACACAAACTGGTGGCTGCAACACCCCCCCAGGCCCCTGAGTTGAGCTCCCTGGGGGCGGCTCTGGCCACCTGCATTCTGCGAAGCTCCCCAGGCACACCCCACGCTTGGCACTCACTGCTGGGTGCCGGGGAACCCTGGAGATTTTGGTCGGTGACTCACGACCAGTCAGGAACAGGAATGGCGGTGGGGGGCAGGGGGGAATCCCAAAGTGTTTGGGGATCGACCACCAGCAGCTCAGGAGACTCACCGGGTGGAGGGCGGGGGACGAGGAAGCAGCCAGGGTGACACGGGTCCAAGACACGGAGAAACGTGTGGATGCAGCAAAGAGGAAACGTGTGCAAGAGTCTACTTTTCTAAACGGTCACGTGCTGTTCTCCAGTGAGGGGGTGACGGTGAGTAGCCTGTCGCTGGGGAAAAGACTTTCACCTGTGCTCCGGAACCCAGGGCGGGGAGTCCAGGGGGCATCAGGGTCTGTGGTCCACACCTCCTCCCCAGCCAGGCCTCGGGCGGACGAAGGTCCCCAAACTGCACAGGGCCTGAGCGGGAGAAGGTGCTCGGTGAAGAGTCGCCGTGGAAAGAAGTGACAGGCACCTTGGTACTGGCTAGTTCAGGCACCCCCGGGGCTCCCTAAGGGGGTCCCAGCACAACAGTGTTTTAAACCCAGAGGGAAAAGGATGTCCCCTCGGCCGCAAGAAGTAGACGGCTTTCCTGAACGCTCGACTTCTCCAGACGGGGAGGCACAGGCCAGCTCGGCTGGGGCTCTGCGCCAAAACCCTCAGGTTTCAGAGCCCAGACTCCCGGGGGGTCACCTCATGGCAGTGACTCTGCACCCGCATGTCCTCTCCCTCCCGCTCCGTGTCCCTGTCCCTGAGAGCCGCTACCACGTGGCACCCTTCACCTGCAAGGTGTCCCCGGGACCCTGTGTGGCAGGAGCATGGCGGGGGCCTCCAATACTTCTGATGGGAGACAAGTGAGGGGTCAGAGGGCAACGCGGAGTCAAGGAGGAGTCAGGACGTGGGGAGGAGCTGTCAGTTCCCCAGGTGGGAGCTCACTCTGGGCCGTGGGGAGGACGGGGCCGCAGGAGCTCGTGTAAACACGACGCCCGGGATCGGAGGCGGAGCAGCTCGCACGCCGTCGATGTGCGGCTGCCCTAAGCGGCAGGCCCGCCCAGGTCCCGGCTTCCTGCCCGGCAGGGGGCGCTGTCCCGCCCAGACTCCCACTGCACACGGTGCCCCCCTCCGGCTCGGCACCCCCCTCCTGCACACGGCACCCCCTCCCCTGCTCGGCACCCCCTCCAGCACCCTGTACCCCCCTCCCCCACTCAGCACCCCCCTCCTGCACAGTACCCCCTCCGCTGCTCGGCACCCTCCTCCAGCACACTGTACCCCCTCCCCACTCCAGCACCCCCTCCTGCACACGGTACCCCCTCCGCTGCTCGGCACCCTCCTCCAGCACCCTGTACCCCCTCCCCGCTCAGCACCCCCCTCCTGCACACGGTACCCCCTCCGCTGCTCGGCACCCCCTCCAGCACCCTGTACCCCCTCCCCCGCTCAGCACCCCCCTCCTGCACGGTACCCCCTCCCCTGCTCGGCACCCCTCCAGCACCCTGTACCCCCTCCCCGCTCAGCACCCCCTCCTGCACACACCCCCTCCGCTGCTCGGCACCCTCCTCCAGCACCCTGTACCCCCTCCCCCACTCAGCACCCCCTCCTGCACACGGCACCCTCCGCTGCTCGGCACCCTCCTCCAGCACACTGTACCCCCTCCCCGCTCAGCACCCCCTCCTGCACACGGTACCCCCTCCGCTGCTCAGCACCCTCCTCCAGCACCCTGTACCCCCTCCCCCCACTCAGCACCCCCTCCTGCACACGGCACCCCCTCCGCTGCTCGGCACCCTCCTCCAGCACACTGTACCCCCTCCCCCGGTCGGCACCCCCTCCTGCACCCTGTACCCCCTCCCCCACTCAGCACCCCCCTCCTGCACACGGCACCCCCTCCCCGGTCGGCACCCCCTCCAGCACCCTGTACCCCCTCCCCGCTCTCCTGCACCCTGTACCGCCCTCCCGCTCGGCACCCCCTCCAGCACACGGCACACCCCTCCCTGCTTGGCACCCCCTCCTGCACACTGTACCCCCTCCCCTGCTCGGCACTCTCCTCCTGCACACTGTACCCCCTCCTCCGCTCGGCACCCCCTCCTGCACACTGTACCCCCTCCTCCGCTCGGCACCCCCTCCTGCACCCTGTACCCCCTCCCCGCTCGGCACCCCCCTCCAGCACACGGCACACCCCTCCCCTGCTCGGCAACCCCCTCCTGCACACAGCACCCCCTCCCCCACTCAGCACCCCCTCCTGCACACGGCACCCCCTTCCCCGCTCAGCACCCCCTTCAGCACATGGCATCCACCTCTCCACCCCTTCTCCCCACTCCACAGGGCATGTGCTCCCCCAAAAAGGGAGGCACAGGTCTGGGGGGCCACAGGGCATTAGTTCAGTGAGCACAGGGCTGAATCCGGGTTTTACAACAGAGTGAGGACATCAGTGAATCAGCGCGTTCACAGAGCTCCGTGGCCACAGAGGACCCATGGGCCTGTTTGCTAGATCACGTCAGACCCCTCGTCAGGAACTCGGAGGAAAGGTGAGGTCTCTTTTCCTTCTCTGCAGGTGCTGAAGGGGCCCTCGGGTAGCAGACCTCCTTACCACCCCTTCCCTGTGGGGCACACAGTGGAAAAGCCCACCACGCAGGGAACAGGGGGCACGGACCCCTGCCTCACGTGACCACAAAAGCTGGTGCTGCGTCTTCACGGAGGTTCAGAGTAAAGGCCGCAGACCTCAGCCCCGAGACAGACAGACGCCGCGTAAGCCTCCCCCGAGTGTCCCCAGGTCCCAGTAGGGCTGCCCTTCGTAATCTAAATAAATCATTGGTCAGAACAGGCGAGGAGTGATTCGAACAGGAATTCCTTCCATCCTAGGAAAAAGCCCTCAGTCGGTCCGAGGTGCCTGCATCCCATATAGGGGATCCCGAAATCTCAAAACAGAGGAGACAGTCAGGAAGCTCCTCACTCTTTGTTTTAAAATCAACTTAGTACCTCAAGGGACCCGTCCCACTGTGAGTAGGACAGTGAGGGGCTGGCCCTCCCACTGGCGGCGGGCTGGGCCGAGAGCAGGGGTCTGAGGGTTTCTAGGCCCCTCTGGGCACCAGGGTCTGGAAGCCACTCCTGCCTCCCTCCGGCCACGCGGCCCCATCAAGGTCAGTGCTCAGAGCAGTAAGGAGGGCTGGTCAGCACCACGGGCAGCTCAACTCCCCCCATCCTGCGGTCGGGGTGGGGGGCCCACCACGCTCCCTGCCTCCCCCTCAGCTCCCTGTCCTGCTTCAAAGAGGCCTGATTCCTGGAGCAGCGGCCAGGACTTAGTCGGGGAGCCAATCCCATCCCGCCGCACGGCTCTCCTGTGGGGACGCAGTAGGGAGGGAGCTGCTGGCACCCCGCGGGCTCACTCCATTCTCTAAATCGCGTGGCAGACGTGACCTCCTGCATCTCTACAATGCGCTTGCGGAGGGGCTAGTGCCGCCGAGGGGGCCCGGGTCTCAGAGCAACACGGCGGCTTGCCCTGGCTCCGGGGAGGGACTTGCGTTGGCATCGGGCTCGCCTTCGGGAGGCCCCGATGCCCAGCGCACCGCAGGACGACTCAAGCAAAGCTCCTGGTGCCGCATCCTTGTGCGGTTCTCAGACCCAAGGTGGGCACCGGCCACACAGCAAAGACGGTAAAGACTTGACAGCCAAGCACGTGCTTTCGCTCACCCCCAACACCAAACACGAGGGGGAACACAGGCGGTGAGACACAGATGAGCGAGCTTTCCAGGCGCCTCGGAGCCCGCCGCCCACCCCGCCAGCGGACTGGCACCCTGTGCGAAAGCTCACCGCCGCTGGTCCGGTGGGACTGCTCCCCGCTGCAGGTCGTGTGCACGCCGGGGGCTGGAGGAAACGGGCCAGCGGGCTCTTCCAAGATGCAAGACTGGGCCCAGCCGCCGGCAGGGCGATGGGCCAGAGGAGGAGCCCCAGAGGCCGTCCTTCTGGTTGGCACGAGGGGCACTGAAAGGGGAACGGCGGTGAGGCCCCCCGCGGGGGCGGAGGCACGACTCGGGGACGGGGGCCCGGGTTTGACGCCGGTCTGTGCCGCCTCGCTTAACTATCACCTCCAAGCTTACACGGGGGTGTGCGATACACAGCAACAACCCATCCACGTCAGCTGAAATGCACCGGGGAACTGGGCGGAGAGCAGGGCCCTCTGCCCTCGGCGTGCACCGTCACACACGCGTGAGCGAGGAGGAAGAGCGGCTGCCGGGGCCGCGCACGCTCGGGCGCGTGTTGCTAGCTGCGGGCTCAGAGCCAGCGGCACAGGGGCCCGAGGAGGCAGGGGCGGCCTCCTTGCCAGACGGAGCCCTGCGCCGCCGAGGCTACTCACCGATGTCTGTCTCTTTGTGGTTCTTGATGTACTCCGCCAGCTCGAAGTTGCCCGCTATGATCGCCACCTGCGAGAGCGGACATCACGTTAGAAGACCGACCGCAAGACGCTGGCCGTCCACTCGCGTTCGCACCGCCCACGGCCGCCCCGCACGACGGGCCCAACCAGAGCCCCCGCCCCCCAAAACAAGACGTGCAGCTTTACTTTCCATTTTACTCGGATATAACGGACACACGACGCCGCGCGAGGTTAACGTGTGCCACGTAACAACGTGACGTCTGGGGATGGTGGGAAGGTCACAACTAGGTTTCTTAACCTCTGTCACCTCGTATGGCTACAAAGACCTTCCTCCCTGAGACGAGAACTTTTAGGATCTGCTCTCTCGGCAACTCGCCAGCGCACCTGGGCACAGGGTTAGCGCCAGTCAGCGGGCAGAACGCCACACCTCCACCACCGTCCACCGTGTGCCTGGGGGTCAGCACCGCCCGACCACCTGCCCTGCCCCCCCAACCCCTGCTGCCTGCCTCAGCAACCACATGTCTGACCTCTTTTCCGGTGGGTTTGGATTTTCAGAGTCTCACGTGCCAGTGAGATTACAAGGTTTATGTCCCGTGTGACTTAATTCGCTTAGCTTAGTGCCCTCCAGGCCCGTGCGTGTTATCACAAATGGCAAGAACAGGCCTTTTTTTTTTATTTATTTCTAGGACAGAGATAGATAGACAGCGTGAGCAGGGGAGGGTCAGAGAGAGAGGGAGATACAGACTCTGAAATAGGCTCCAGGCTCCGAGCTGGCAGATAGCACAGAGCCCGACGCGGGGCTCGAACCCACGAACCACGAGTACATGACCTAAGCGAAAGTCGGACGCTTAACCGACTAAGCCACCCAGGCGCCCCCAGGCCTGACTCTTTAAAACATTTTTTTTTTAATTTTTTAACGTTTATTTATTTTTGAGAGAGAGAGAGAGAGACAGAGCCCAAGCAGAGGAGGGGCAGAGAGAAGAGTGAGACACAGAATCTGAAGCAGGCTCCAGGCTCCAGGCTGTCAGCACAGAGCCCTATGCAGGGCTTGAACACATGAACCATAAGATCATGACCTGAGCCAAAGTTGGACGTTTAACCAAGTGAGTCACCCAGGTGCCCCTAAAACAAGTTTTTAAAAATAAATTTATGTTGAGAGGGAGAAAGAAAGAACATGATTGGGGGA
The DNA here is from genome assembly GCA_017311185.1 of Proteles cristata cristata. Taxonomy (NCBI): domain Eukaryota; kingdom Metazoa; phylum Chordata; class Mammalia; order Carnivora; family Hyaenidae; genus Proteles; species Proteles cristata. The sequence continues at coordinate 56,169 of JAESUZ010001931.1, read as the reverse complement.
GGGGCAGAGAGAGACGGAAAGAACCCCAGGCAGGCTCTGTGCAATTAGTGCAGAGACCAACGCAGGACTCGAACTCACAAACCATGAGATCATGACCTGAGCCGAGATCAAGAGCTGGACACTCAATCGACTGACCCCCCCCACACCCCAGTCATGACTCTTAGAACGGCAGCCACAGCATCTTATGGCCCCCAAATGCTGTGAGCCACACATCATGCTCGCCCCCCTCAGAGCCCCCGGCCACCCTGCGAGGTGAGGCTCTCGTTCCAGCAGAGCCCACAGGAGAGCGAGCGTCCGCCCAGAAGGCCCCAGCGGGGACATCCGCACAGGAGCGGGCGCTCCGTGAGCCTGCGCGCGAACCCCTGGACCGTGTCCTGTACGCCCACCAGGCATGCCCGCGAGTCCCATCCTTCTGATTAGATGCGAGCCGCTCCCCATGAGCAGGAGAAGAGAATCCTTAAAAAAGTACCCAAAGCTCTTCCACCAGATTTCTGTTCGGCGGAAAAACCCCCACCCTTGCCTGCGTGCGGAAGACCAGAACCGACACCCACAGGAAACGCTCCCAACCCGGGCCCCGCGGATCTGTGGGCTGACACGGAGGGGCTGGGAGGAGGGAGACCTGCGCCGGAAGCACATGGGCAGGGCTCCCGGCACCACGGGCGACCATGTACACCCACGGGAGCCGGGCCTTCAGGTGCCAGCCTTGGGGGAGACATACACACACGCACGCACGCACGCACACGTCTACAGCCCTGCAGTGATAATGCAGGAGGGACACAGCCAATCATCTGGAGCCTTATGAGCAAAACCTGATTTCCCGGAGAAGAGATTCTGCCTCGACTCCACACAAGTCTCCCGCCTGCCCCGTGGATTTCAGCCTTGTGGCCCCCACACTCATGTGAGCCAGAAACTGCTTCTATACAGATCTCTCCAACCTGGCGGCCCCGCCACCCCAGGGTGCCCTGACGGAGGCAGCTTCCCACGGAGGCCAGGGGGCCGCAGCGCCACAGGCGCCCAGGGACCTCGGGTCCCTGCCCTCAGGGCTGACACCCCAAGGATGCCCCCCGAGGCCGGCCCCTCCCCGGCTTGCCTTAAGGGACCAGCCGTGGGAGCCTCTGTGGACACCAGCAGAGGCCAGAAGGCAAAGACCACTTTGGGGGCGGCCCCTGGGTCTGCGGGGACAGGCAGGGCTGGAACCATCATAGAAGGACGCTCCCGCAGGGCCGCCCACCTGGGGCCCAGGCTTCAGAGCGGGCGCCCTGGGCACAGCACGGCGACAGAGGTGAGGGGCCCAGGTAGGAGGTCCACACAGCCCCCCCCGCCCCACCAGGAGCTGCAGACCCAGGCTGCTGGCACTCAGGGCAGCAGGAGGGAGGCCGCACGTAGCTCAGGACCCAGCGTCACTCAGGGGATCAGGCTTATGATCACTCTGTGCTTCCGCCAGAAAGCGGAAACGTGAAGCTTCCTCACACCTGTTAGGGTGGCTGCTATCAACATCCAGAGAAAGTACTAAGTGTTGGCGAGGATGTGGCGAGAGCGGCCCGCTTGCGCCCACTTGCTGCTGGGAAAGTAAAAAGGTACAGCCATGGTGGGAAACAGCTCGGGGGCCTCGGGAAGTTCAACAGAATTACTGCACGACTGGCAATGGGGTTAGGCCCGAAGGGACCGGACGCAGGTATGGGGGCTGATTTTATGGGTCAGCTTGACTGGGCCCAGGATGTGTCTGTGAGGGCATTTCTGGACAACACGAACAGCTGACTCAGCAGACTCAGTGAAGCAGCCAGCCCTCCCCGGCTCGGGTGGGCCTCGTCCAATCAGTCGAAGGTCTGAGTACAGCAAAGAACCTGCCTGAGCAGGAGGTCCTCCGGCCAGACGGCTGAGCTGGCACGTAGGTCCCTTCAGACCCCGACGGAAGTACCAACGGCTCCTGAGCCTCGAGCGCCGGCTTTCGGCCTGAGCCCAGCGCCACCACTGCCTGGGCCGCCAGCCTGACCACGTCAGCCCTTGGACCCCTCAGCCACCGTGGTAACTGAATACTCTCTCTCTATAGGGGTGTGTGTGTGTGTGTGTGTGTGTGTGTCCACGCATGCATGTGTGTGTATGGATGTTTTACATGTGTGCGCGTGTGTATCCATAAACATGTGTGTGCATGTGTGTGTTTTACATATGAGTGTGCGTTTTGTGGGTTTTGTGTGTGCATGCATGTTTTACATGTGTGGTATGTGCATGTTTTACATGTGTGCAGGTGTGTGCGGGTGCGCATGTTTTGTGTGCACCTGTGCATGCATGTGTATGATTCATGTGTGCATGTCTCTATGTGCATGCATGCACGTCTTCACGGACGGGCAGCTGTGTCTGTGTGTGTGCGTGTTTTGTGTGTGTGTGTGTGTGCGTATACACATGTATACATTTTGCGCATGCACACATGCATGTTTCACATGTGTGCTTACACGTGCTTGTGCATGATGTCTGTTTCCATGTGTGCGTGTGCATGTGTCCACATCCCACGGGCTGTCTGCCTGCTGAGCGCAGCTCTGGCGCCGGGGCGCGGCCGCTGTCACAAGCTCCCGCCAGTGTGGAAGCAGCCCTGGGGGCAGGACGGCGGAGGCTGGAAGGGGTCCGGGCTGCACACACGGTCATGGCCTTTCTGACGGGCTCTCACGGAATCGCGAGGAAACGCGGCCACGTTACAAAGTCACAAACAGCTCGGCCGACAGCTCGCGCCCTAGGGCTGTGTGGAAGCAGAAGGCCCGAGCGAGCACTGGGACTTCAGCCGAGGCGGCGCCCGCGCAGGGCGGAGGGGCGGCGAGCCGGCGGCGGGGGTGGGGGTGAAGCGCAGGCGGAAGGAGCCAGAACGGGAAGCCTGGGGCACATCCCCAGCCCATGCCCGTGGCAAACAGTGAGAGCGTGTGTCCTGAAGAGAAAACTGCGCGCAGTGTAGCCGCACCACCACTGGACAAAGCGCGCAGCTATGGGGGCAGAGAGGCCGCGGGTCTGCAGTGAGGGCGCCGAGCCGGGTGGGGGTGCGGGAAGCCCGGGGCTTCTTGGTTTGGACGAGACGGGGCAGGGCTCCAGGTCGGCAAACACACAACACTCTCCAAGAAGACGATTTGGATTGGGGCGTCTGGGTGGCTCAGTCGGTTGAGCGTCCGACTTTCGCTTAGGTCATGATCTCGCGGTTCGTGGGTTCGAGCCCGCGTTGGGCTCTGTGCTGACTGCCAGCTCAGAGCCTGGAGCCTGTTTCAGTCTGTGACTCCCTCTCTCTCTGACCCTCCCCTGCTCACGCTGTCTCTCTCTCTCCTAGAAATAAATAAAACATTAAAAAAAAAAATTTAAAAAAATAAAAATAAAAAAATAAAAAAAAGAAGACGATTCGGAGACAAGCAGGCCGCGGCCGGGTTGCGCCAGGAGCCTTGTGGGGTGGGACCGGCCTGCAGAGCAGGGGCGAGGCCGGGGCACCAACCCAGACAGTGCTGTTCTCGAGCCGGAAGACCTCACGGAGCCGGCTGCCGGGGCCCGGACCGCTGGGGACCCCACACCCCTTCCTTCCCTCTCCGTCGCTTTTGGAGCCGGAACGTCTTTGGAAGCACACAGCTCGTCGGTGTCACGGGTTCTCAGCGGGGACGTGCTTGGCCTGAGGATGCCCCGCACCTGAGTCTCACTCACACCTGAGCCGGAGGATGTATAAACGGGACTGTGGGCTTCAGAGGTGGTGCTGGAGTGAGGTAAGACTTCTGGGGGTGTCGGGCGAAATCATTTACACGCCAGAGGGACACGGATTTGGGGGCCCGGGGGTGGAGTTTTACTTAATGTCTGTGCCCGCCCCGCCCCTCCATCCTGTGTTGAAAACTCACCCCCAAGGGAAACGGTATTTGGAGGTGGGGTCGTTGGAAGGCAGTTAGGGTCAGATGAGGTCATGAGGGTAGGGCTCATGTCGTGGGATTTGCGCCCTCCTGGGAGGGGACCCACGACCACGTGAGGCTGCAGCGAGAAGGCCAGCAAGAGAGGCCTCGCCAGAACCCAACCATGCCGCACCCTGACCTTGGAGCTCCGGCCCCCAGAGCCGTCTGGGGTTCAAGCCCCGTGGTCTGGTGTCCCGTTACGGCCGCGCGCGAGGCAGACAGCAGGGGCTGAAAGGCGCCTCTGCACACCCGCGTTCACAGCAGCGCTACTCACGACGGCCGACGGCGGAGGCGCCCGGGCCCGTCAGCGCACGAGTGGATGAGCACGGTGCGGCCTTGCAGCGGGACGTCCTCCAGCCCTGACAAGGGGGACACCCTGACACCGGCCACACCGCGGACGGACCCGGGGACGTGATGCTCACGCGTGACCCACTCTCACGAGGCCCCTGGGGCCTCCAGGTTCCCGGAGACAGAGAGTGGACGGTGGGGCTGGGGCCCGTGTTTCATGGGGACAGAGCTTCAGTTTTGCAAGACAGAGAGTTCTGGAGACGGATGGTGCTGACGGCTTTAGAACAGCGCACTCAACGCCGCTGAATAGGCTGAGGCAGTAAGACTTTCGGTTGGCACATTTTACCGCAATCAAGCGAAGGAAGGCAGAAGTGCACCGTGTGGGCCGGCGTGGAGCCCGCGCCTCGCACAGGCCGGCAGGCGCGCACAGGCCGCGGGCGGCGCAACAGCGTCTCCCCACTGGCAAGTGGCTGGGAGGCGGGGCAGGGAGGCGACGCGCACAGGAGCAGGGAGCACCTCCGAAGTAGCAGGGAGCACCCTCTCACCTAGCAGGGAGCACCTCCGTGGTAGCAGGAGCACCCTCTCACCTAGCAGGGAGCACGCTCCGAAGTAGGGAGCACCCTCTCACCTAGCAGGGAGCACCCTCCGAAGTAGGGAGCACCTCCCTGGTAGCAGGAGCACCCTCTCACCTAGCAGGGAGCACGCTCCGAGTTAGGGAGCACCCTCTCACCTAGCAGGGAGCACCTCCGTGGTAGCAGGAGCACCCTCTCACCTAGCAGGGAGCACGCTCCGAAGTAGGGAGCACCCTCTCACCTAGCAGGGAGCACCCTCCGAGTAGGGAGCACCCTCTCACCTAGCAGGGAGCACGCTCCGAGTTAGGGAGCACCCTCTCACCTAGCAGGGAGCACCTCCGTGGTAGCAGGAGCACCCTCTCACCTAGCAGGGAGCACCCTCCGAAGTAGGGAGCACCTCCGTGGTAGCAGGAGCACCCTCTCACCTAGCAGGGAGCACGCTCCGAAGTAGGGAGCACCTCCGTGGTAGCAGGAGCACCCTCTCACCTAGCAGGGAGCACGCTCCGAAGTAGGGAGCAGCCTCCGTGGTAGCAGGAGCACCCTCTGAGGTAGCAGGGTGGCCCTGGCATACACACCCCTTTCTTGACCCTCGCCTCTCGGTAACCCCATTCCCCAGAGCTCTGCTTCTGCCAGGGGTGATGGGTGGCAGGGAGGCGTTGAGAGAGATCTGTCCAGACACTCTCAGAGTTGGCTGCTCAAGGCGCCGCCTCCCTCAGAGACACCCCCCCCACCCCCGCTCACCTAACCATCCAGGCCAGTGCCGGACGTGAAGCTGGTGGACAGGTGCTGCAGAAGTAAAGGGCTCTGGCCCCAGGCTGCCAGGCCTGTACTATGCAACCTTGGGCACCATGGTTAACACATGGGCCTCAGTTTTGTCATCTGTCAAGTGGGTTTGGTGTGAGGATTCGATGAGACATGCGTGTTAAGGGCTACAGCAGTGCCCGGCTCACAAGCCCTGAAAATGTTTGCCGTTGCTCTTGTTGCTAGAAAGATTATTCCTGACCACCCGGTGTGAACAGCACGTGGCTCTTCCCAATGGCCGTCCACACCACCAGCCCCCCGCCGAACAATTACAGAACCAGATGCACACAGGTGCCCACCCGTGTCCGCACTGCAACACACACCCAGGGCAGCTACTGAAAATAACTGCAAAAAGGGCCACAACCAGTATGTCCAAGTTTATACTCAGCTGCAAAAAGCTTTCCGGGCTGCCAGCCGAGTTGCCACGCAGCGAAGCCGCCTGCCCGTGCTGCTCCACCGCGCCCCCGGCTGCGGCCTCGCGGCAGCCCCGGAAACGCTTTACGGAGGGCGCAGAGCGGCCGGGTCTGACGGCAGCACCTCAGTGCCGCCCAGCAGGCGCCCGGCTGCAGGTCTGGTCGCGTAACGAAGGTAGAATGTTGGGGTCTGTGCTCCCTGGTTACAGGCACACATATCAATACTAATAATAAAACTCCTAATACACAGATATCAAGCACTTACATGAACCCGGTTCCCTACAAGCGCTTTACAAGGATAGACTGCCTCGGATCCTAACAGCTCTATGAAGTAGGCACCATTATCTCCACTTGACATGTGGGAACTGAGGCACAGAGAGGTTGAGTAACTTGCCTGACATCACACAGCTAGCTGGTGCTGAAGCCAAGACATTGACTCAAGCCGTTCCAGTGCAGGATCTTCACCTAATTTTCATGGCACAGAGCATGTCTATAAATCACTTTCACGGACTGTGACATTTAAAATAGAAGTTGTAATGGAACCACACCGGTCAGGCACTTTAGCGGAAAGGTGCAGCACACGGAAGACCACACATCGTCCCCGAGGACGTGGGACAGGCCACGCTGGGCAGGCTGCGTTGGCTGGGTGACCACAGAGTGTCCTGCGTGACTGCTCAGGGACCGCAAACGCACTCTCTAGGAGGAAGGACCCTGCACAGCTGGAGGGGAGGGCGTGAGGAAATGAGGACTGAGGACTTCCCGGCTTCCCTGCCCCCCACCCCCACCGTTCCACAGCACAGACCACGGGCAGCATCAGGGTGTCACCCTCCTGAAATGGACACGGCCGACCTGTGGAACGTGTTCAGATCTGGGGACACCAGAGCAGCAAGGGCCCCCTCTGGGCTCGGAGAGGCTCGTCCTCACCCCTCCTTTCCTAAGTCACCGTCCAGCTCTGGCCATCACTTGGGGAGAAGGCACAGGGGGCACTGGCATGGCGACGGGGGAGAAGGCGCCCTTGGCAGAAGCTGGGGGGGTTGGCGGATGCTGGGTGACGTCCAGCCACACAACAGGCAGGACGGACGCAGCAGAGGGGGAAGGAAGCCCAGGCTTCTGCAGGGGAGAGGGAGGGAAAGCCGTGGTGCCGGGAAGGGGTCAAGGCCATGTCATCCGAGGTGGGGACCCTATGCCCGTGCTGAGGGGGCCCCTCCTGAGAGTTGATCACACCCACTGCCCCCAGGGGCCCCTGCCATGGGGACTGGGTCACCAGGAGTCCCGAGGATGCAGGAAGGCTGGCAGGTGCCGCGGGCAGGAAGGATGCTCCGGCAGCGCCCCCAGCGGCCAAGGCTCGGACGGCAGGCTCCCTGTTGACGGAATCACAGGGCCGGGCACAAGCGGGGAGCCCTCCAGCCGCCCTTGTAATTGAGAGGCTGACGATGCGCTCTCTCTGGCGCCTCCCATGCTCACACCTAACACTGCTCCGCTCTCCCGCTCTCTGAAAGCACAGTTTCAAAACCCACAGGATGACCGTCACAGCCTCCAAGCACTGATGATCTCAGAAAGACGGGCGTGGAGTCTCCACCACGTGCCCCACAGGAGGTGCCAGGGCGGAGGACTGTGCGCGGGGGGACGTGGCAACGGCGATGGCCTCGTCTGAGAGGCTGGGGCCTGGGGTCCAGGACCGTCCCGACTCCTGCCTCACCCGTCGTGCACCGCCAGCGTCTCGATGCCTGGGCTCCCGGACCACCTCTCTCCACGGGCTTCCCAACACGGCTACATGCCCACACCCCAGCCCTCCTGCAGGGCCCGGAGGGAATGCCAGGGGCGTGTCCTTGAGAGCCCCGCGCTCGCTGCCCCGACTTCCCCTCGCCCTGCGGCCCCTCCCAGGCCCTGCACCCACCTCATCAGTGAGGCGTGAGGCTTTCCCGTGGACAGACACGCTGGGCAGCGGTGGAGCCCCGCCACCGAGCCACACTCTGCCAGCCAGTAAGGAAAAGTTCACGATGCCCTCATCAAGGGTGCCCCCCAAACTGTCCATGTCTTCTGCCAAAGGGCTGTATTAGATGCACACGGGGGTAGTGGGTTTAGGGGCCCCAGGGCGGGGGGGAGGGCAGCAGGACCCCATAGGGGGTGTGAGGGGCCGCCCACAATCCACGTCGGCAGCTGCCTATTGTCCTTCCCGAAGTCAGCAAGGGGAGCCAACCCAACTGCACACCTACTATGTGCCAGAGGCTGGGGGCCCCAGGCGAACCCCACCCTGACCGTCAGCGTGTTCCCTAGACTGCTGTGCCCCCACCTCTGTACGGCTTCAAGACCACCACGAGGAACGTAAGGAACAGAGTAAGCGGCTCACCAGGGCGGGGGGCATCATGCAGCACCAGGAGCAAAGAGAGCCTCGGGGACTCAGGGCAGGGGGGTCTGGTGGAGGAAAAGTGACCCCACAGGCAAGGGAGGGGGGTGCAAAGACAGCTGGCTGGCCCTCACTGCAACTCCCTGCTGATCTATTTCTATCCTTCCTGTATCAGGCAGCCCTTCCAAAGGGCTTCCAGGAAGACCCCAGCACTGTGTGCACAGTAGCCTCTGTGGGTTGAGGCCATCCACCCACCCATCCACTCAACCACCTACCCAGGCATCCACCCACTCAACCATCCAGCCATCCACCCAGTCATCCACCCATTCAACCACCCACCGCTTCACCTACTCATCCACTCATCCCTTTACCCATCCAGTCACCCACTCAACCATCCATCTATCCATCCATCCACCCATCCACCACCCACGCACCCACCCACCCACACACCCAGTCACCATTCAGTGAGCACTACCATGTGCCACATCCCATGCCCCCAGCACTCAAAGCTCTCCCTGGTCTGTGTGTGCAAGCTTGCATTCTAGATAAGGAAACAACTCTACCTGAGCCCAGGTATTGAGAGGACCTGCACCCTTTCCCACCCGTCATCAGGTCTAATGCCGAACTCCAAGTAGGAGCCATCAAGTCCTGCCTTCCTGTTCAGGGTGGGCGGAGGGGCATGAATACTTTCACAGTTATAAAGATGCCCCTTTGGATGCTCCCCTCGGTCTCCCTGGCTCCCAGTGGTGGGTGGCGAGTACCCAAGAGACACCACTGCCTTGCTGGGGTGCCCACGATGCATCCGCTCAGCCGGCACCGGGAGTTAGCACCAGGCGAGGCGAGAAGTTGCCCGTCTTCTTGTTACCGGCTAAACGGCCATCTCCTGCGGTCTGCAGCCAGAATGTGGAGGGACCCCACCCCCCTGCCCTGAACACAGCCCCCTCCTCTTGCCATCGCAAAATGTGCCTCCCAACATGGAGGGCTATTTATAGGCAGCTCTGCGATCCCGACGTGTCCTAACCATAACTAGAAAACGGCTCCATGCAAAGATGGAGGGGGGACCGAGGACTTGGCATCCCCCCATCTTCAGTTTCCCTTCCAGATGGCACCACGTCACCAACCTGAGACCTATGGCAATTCAGGAAGTGACCCGGGAGCCTGGGAGGGACGCCTCAATGATGAGCATCATGCGGGCACGCGGAGGGGGCTGGGCACCTGGTCAGCAGGGCTGCCAGGCCCTGAACTCCCCAGAGAAACTCCACCTGGGTCTCTGCTCAGTCTCTGGGACTGAAGCCCGGAGCCCAGAGACGCAGTGGGCATTTCTAAAGACTCCCAATGCTGTAGTGCCCGAGGCTTCGCCAAATCCACGTGGGACCAAGAGCCTTTGCAAGCCGATGTGTTACCTGGAGGCCCTCGGCTTACTAGGAACCCCATGCTGATTGGGGGGGCGCCCACAACCACCACGGGGCTGCCTGGGGGCCGGCCCTGACAGCAGAGCCAAGCCAGATGACCCGACGGGCCCCCCTAGGTTAAACGGGGATCCTGAGGATTCCTAGGAAGAAACGCCCGGGTGAGGCCTCTCCTTTGCTAAAACCCCAAGGCTGGGAATGAAGTCCCCCCCACCCCAGGTCTCCCAGAACACCATGCAGACCATCTAGTCCCCATGTCCCTCCTCAGGAAGGGGACGCCCTGGGCTGTGGCCAGCCTTTACGTGGGCTGCATGATGCAGTGGTCAGGGTCACAGACCTCCTGGCGTACACCCTTCCAGCACGGAGACCACAGACCAGCTACATCCATCTGCCGCTGGGATAATGGTACACGTGTGACCTGCAATTACCAGTTAATGCTGGTAAATGGCTTAAAACAGAGCCTACAGCGAAAACCCCAGTCCCAAGAGGCTTCTCACATGAATTTCCCCCATACAAAAGGAAGACTAACACCAATTTTACCCAACTTATTCTAGGGAATAAGGAGAGAGAACGTCCCCAGCTCCGTCCGTGCATGAGGCCAGAGTAACCTCACCACCGGGACCCTCCAAAGGTGTGAGCCCTCTATCCCACTGAAGCAGAAAACCCAAACACCTGAGCAAAGTGAACTCAGGGGCTTCCTTACAGAGGAGAAGACATCATCACGAGATGGGCTTCTTATAGGAATTTAAAAATCAGCGTAATTCATCGCATCAACAGAAAAGAGGAAAAAATCTATAGGATTCTTGCAGATTGCAGAGCTGTTACCAATTCTGATAAGTGCTTGATCAAAGAGCATTTGACAAATCTTAATATCGATCCCTGATAAGACATAACACGCTTAGAATACAAAGGAACTTATCCGCTACTGCATCAGTGAAACCCCAAAGCTAAGAGGGGCCGGATTCCGAGGACCAAGAAGCTGGGCTGGCATCTGGGTGTGGGGTCAGTCAGGCTGGCAGGTCGGGGAGGGCGTTGTCCACGAGCCACGGCATTAACCGTGGCTCATCTGTTCTCTTCCGCTGGGCCTCCCGTCCACCAGCAACCAGCCTTCCACAGAAGGCTCAGAACTAGCCTAAGAGCAGGCCCGGGGAGTCTTATGACACCACTTCCGAAATGCCGCCCTCACGGCCCGGCAAGACCAGACTCCAGGCAGGAGGCGTGAGGACACGTGCTCCCGTGGGGGCTGTGCCTCAGCCCGTGCGCCCGACGGCGGCCGCGCTCAGGGGTGGACACGCTCAGGGGTGTGTTCAGGTTGCCACTGTCCTTCTGGACCTGAGGTCAACGGAAGCCCCAAAGCCATTGGGATTTGACCCTCGGCTCCGGAGCCTACACTCCTAAGTGCTACGCTCGGCGCTCAGACTGCTTCAGAACAGGGTACTGATGTCAGTAAGTTACCCACCCCCACGGGGGAGGCTGAGATTCAGCACCTGCACGACCCCCCGGTCACAAGGGAGACACCGAGCCCCGTGGTGGGCACTGAGAGTTCATTTTGAGGAGAAAAGCCATCTTCAAGGTCAAGAAGTTTAGGATCCTATCGACAGGCAAAGTCAGACTACGATCCAGCTGGTCTACCTTCATTTTGGTTGCTGAGCCCCAGCGGCGCCACTCAACACCGGCCTCGTAAAAAACCTCCTGCTCCGTGGGGGGGGCCACAACCCCCAACCCTCCTGTGGATTAGGATCTTCTGCGCGGTGTGATCCAGTCCCCGGCTGTAGCAAGTATTTATGGTAGTCAAGGCGAGAAAAACAAGCCATAAAAAACATCCGAGAGAGACACAAAAGCTTAGCGCGCACACGCAAGGACGGGAAGTAATTATTTCACAGCGACCAAATGCACGATCCCCCTCCCAGATGGGTTTGCCCATAAAATGCAAATTCCTCCTCGGAAACAGCAGCGGCTTTGAAGGACACTATTTGCTCCCGGAAATCTTGATACAGAGCAAACGGTTTTATTGTGTTTGCAGAGAAACAGGCTTCAAGAGAGCAGCTCGTGTTGGCAGCGTCAGGTTTGAGAGGCAGGAACACGCCGGGGCAAGGTGCTTCCCGGTCCCTGACGCACCGGGCGGAGACCGAGCCTCGGGGCCCGCGGGCGGTCCGAGACCGGCGTCCCCCCGCACAATGACAGCGACCGTAACGCCCGAGCCGACAGCGCACAACCCCGCCCAGCACCTGCCCTCCCCGGGCACCCAGACGCAGCGTCTGATTTCACCCCCACGCGCGGCTGGGCGGCGGCGCCCACCGCCCAGGGAGGAGGCGGGGCGCCCACAGCTCCAGGGCAGGGGGTTTCTACCCCCAGACTGTAACCTCATCTGTTTGGCCCCAAAGCCTGGAGGCTCGCGGCCAGGGGCTACCCACGCAGCCGCGTGTGGCTCTAAGCCCAGGAAGCTCCTTGATGGAGGCACAGCCCTGTCGCTGGAAACGAGGTGAGAGAGAGAAATAATGACGTTTGCTTTGGAAGCAGAAATGCTGCACCGCTGTCTGCAGGACTCTGACCAGAGCAAGGGCAGCTGAGACCTCCCGGGTGTGAGCCCGCGCAGCCGCCACAACGGCCAGCGGGCGGGGCAGCTTAAACCACAGGAGTGTACCGTCCCCCCGTCCCGGGGCCCGAGGTCCGGGCGGGGCAGGGCCGCCCCCCAAGGCCCCTCTCCTGTGTGTGGACGGCCGTCCTCGCCCCATGTCCTCACGGGGCCGTCCCTCCGTGCGTGTCTGTGTCCTGATCCCTCTTCTTACGAGGACCCAGGTCACACGGGATCAGCACCCCCCGGTGACCTCACGTCACCTTAGTTACATTTTTCTTTTTCTTTTTTTTTTTTAATATCTTTTTATTTATTTCTAGGAGAGAGAGAGAGAGACAGCGTGAGCAGGGGAGGTCAGAGAGAGAGGGAGTCACAGACTGAAACAGGCTCCAGGCTCTGAGCTGGCAGTCAGCACAGAGCCCGACGCGGGGCTCGAAACCCACGAACCGCGAGATCATGACCCAAGCGAAAGTCGGACGCTTAACCGACTAAGCCACCCAGGCGCCCCTAGTTACGTTTTTCAAGACCCCACCTCTGGGGCGCCCGGGTGGCTCAGTAGGTGAAGCATCCGGCTTCGGCTCAGCTCATGATCTCGCAGTCCGTGGGTTCGAGCCCCGCGTCGAGCTCTGTGCTGACAGCTCGGACCCTGGAGCTGCTTCGGATTCTGTGTCTGAACCCTCCCCTGCTCATGCTGTCTGTATCTCTCTCTCTCTCTCTCTCTCTCTCTCTCAAAAATAAATGAAAAAAAATAAAAATTAAAAAGAAAAATAAAGACCCCATTCCTAGATACGGTCACGTTCTGGGGTGCTCGAGGCGAGGGCTTCCACATTGGGGTTTGGGGACACAGCCGCTCAGACGCCGGCTGGCACGAGAGCAGATCTCTCCATCTTCCTCACAGACACGGGCCTCCTCCCCCCAGACGTACACGGTGGCTCGAGAGCCGCCCTCCTCGTCCTGCTAACAGAGCTCACGACGTCCCGTCAGGGAAACGCAGGAGGAGAAACTGCTTCCCGGGTCTGATCTTTACACGGAGGCTTTAATGTCCCCGCCCCTGAGGTTTAGTTATGGAAACTCTCAAAGGCACCCCCAGAGCCGACGGAAGAGACAAATGAGCGGCAGTCCGCTGCCCCCGTCGTCGCCCGGTGGCTCAGCCGCCCTGGGGCTTCGCCGTCCCGGGATCTCAGAGTCCAGCGGGGGGAAGGACCAGTTCCCGCAGGCGGTGCCACGATCGGGCCACGATTCGCTCCCAGACAGGCCCCCCCTCTCCAAATGCCTCTCCGCCCCCCCCACCCCCGGTCTTCAGACTGTTTTGTTTGGATGCAAGTCCACGTGGAGACGCCCACGGGAAGCAGACCACGTGAGAACGTGTAACCGGTACCGAGCGGCGTCGCGTCAGTCAAGGACCAGACGTCTCCATCACCCCCAAAAGGCTCCCGCCCCCTGCTGGACGACCGCCCCCGCTCCCTCGCACCCTCCCCCGGGCCAACCAGGGAAGCCCCGGTCTCTCTCAGCACAAACCAGCCCCGTCTGTTTGCGGAACGCGCTGCGTGGCATCACGAGCTGCACCCCGGGCCTGGCCTCTCTTGCTCGGAGCCCTGTTGTGGAAGCTCATCTGCACTGTTCGGGCTCCAGCATTTGTGTTTACCGCTGAGGAACGGCCGCCGGTAGGGACGCCCCACACGCACGCTCCTGTTCACCCGGACACGCTCCTCCACGCGCTTTGGTGGCCATGTCTGCCTGTCTCCTCTTGGCCGCCCCTGAGGTGTGCACGGCTGGGCCCCAGGGTAGCGCACCTCTCACTGTACCAGAAATTGCCCTCCTTCCAGACGGGGGCGCTGTGCGCTCCTGCTCCCGTGAGCCGGGCTTCTAGCTACCCCGTGTTCTCACCCACACTCGGTCTGTCCTTTTAATTCAGGGGTGTGTGAAATGGGCGGTTTTAAGTTCCATTTGCCCCCAAACACACTCACTGTTTTTTTAACCTCATCGTTGTTATCTTTAAAACAAAATCAACCTCAGTCGGTGAAGTGTCCGACTTCGGCTCAGGTCATGATCTCACGGTTGGTGGGTTCGAGCCCCACGTGGGGCTCTGCACTGACAGGGCGGAGACTGCTTGGGATTCTCTGTCTCCCTCTCTCTCTCTCTCTCACTCTCTCAAAAATAAGTAAATGGAGGCGCCTGGGTGGTTCAGTGGGTTAGGCATCCAACTTCCGCTCAGGTCAGGATCTCGGGGTTCATGAGTTCAAGCCCCATGTTGGGCTCTGTGCTGAGAGCCAAGAGCCTGGAGCCTCCTCTGGATTCTGAGTCTCCCTCTCTCTCTGCCCCTTCCCTGCTCACATTCTCTCTCTTTCTCAAAAGCAAATAATTTTAAAAATAAATAAATAAACGAACTTTAAAAAAAAAAGTAAATATCCTGGGCAGAACGAGCTCCCCACTGCCCAGTCTCCCTGCCTCCTGGTCTCGGGTTCGAGCCACAGACGCCGGAGCCCCGGTGCTGATGTCGCTCACTGTGCCCACTTCCCCGGAGAAGAAAAGGAAACTCGGACCCTCTCCCCTCACCCCCTCCCCTCCTGCCCTCATACCCACCTCCTGGCATGATTATAAATAAGTCCAGGCTAGACCAGATCCTTTCGGAAGAAAAAAGGCATCCAATGTGTAATTAACCCCAGTGCCGCAGAAAGAACTTATTGTATAAACAGATTTTCTTCTCCCTTCTTTTTCCGTCACACGTCCTGATCGCAGATGCTACTGGGATTGTGCTGAATACCCAGAGGGCTCTCGCTGCTAGAATGTATGGGATGTACGTGAACTAAATTCAACACGTTGAAATAACATAAAATTGCATTTTAATACCTTTAGGAATTAAAAAAAAATGCCAAAGACGTTTACTTTATTAGGATAAACCCGGAGAGAGTAACTTCAGCTTTCTGTAACCAGCTAGTAAACCTTGGCACAGAGAGGGGGCCGTTCTCCTAAATGAGTTTTTAAGATCCTTGTAAATAATTCAAAGGCACTAAAACTATAAGCCAAGGGCTCAGAGCTCCCCTTTTGGGGTCCAGGCCTGAAAGAGAGGATTGGTAACTGGATACCGGCTCTCATGCCGAAGGATCGTCTCCCGGGAAAGGGGAATCTTTCGCACCCGGGACCGTGGGGTGACGGCCGTGTTCCCGTGGATGACTCCCATTCTGGAAACAGGGCTCCTCTTAAACGCGCAGTCACCTAACTGCTCAGGTAACGCTTTCCTCGCTCCAGCAGGGAAAACAGCTGCCGCTGCGGCGCTTTCATTAGAGCAGCAACGCAAATGCTTACTGCTTTTAAATCAATCCACTTTCTGATTTAGTGTATTTATCCTGGTGCAGCTGGCAGGGGAAGGTTTATGCAGGGGGTGGGCGGAGGGTCCGTCAGGCCTCAGAGTGAGCGACACAGCCCACCCGCCCACCCTTCCCCTTCAGCCCCCCACCCCCACCCCACCCCTTACAGGACCTTGGCGTGACAGCAGCCCTGGGGCATGCTGGGAGGGACCCAGGCTCAGCTTTCTCACTGGTCACCTGCAGAATGAGGGCCTGGCGCTCCCCAAGTCCAGGGACTCGGGGGGTCACCCCCGTGCACCTGCCAGTCCTGAAGCTTCTAGAGAACCCAGGGGGAGAGTGAGGTCCCCAAGCCGGCACAGAAGGGGCCCTTCTAATAACCAACTTCTGGGGCACCTGGGGGGCTCAGCCGGTTAAGCGTCCGACTTCGGCTCAGGTCATGATCTCACGGTTCGTGGGTTCGAGCCCCGCGTCGGGCTCTGTGCTGACAGCTAGTTCAGAGCCTGGAGCTGCTTCACATTCTGTGTCTCCCTCTCTCTTTGATCCTCCCCTGCTCATGCTCTCTCTCTCTCTCTCTCTCAGAAATAAATAACACATTAAAAATATTTTTAAAAAATAACCAACTTGTCTTACAAGCAGGTATGAGATGCTGAGCACACGAAACACAGGAAAATTCTGTGGCTGGAAGCCTTTAACTACGATCCAAGGAACTTCCTGGCTGAGCACGCCGTTCACTTCTGAAACGCCCTCTACCCACTGCAGTGCACACTTGTGCTCTGTCCCCTCATCCCAGCGATGCCCGCGAGGTGACACTGGCACTCCCTGCCACCGACTCGTGGTGATGAACACCCTCTGGGGATGATTTCTGGGGATGGCCCGCTCGCACAAGTTTGTCCTCGGTCTTGATATTACAGATCAAAATACTGACATCTTCTTTCAAACACGGGACGTGGTCCTCGAGATGCTCACTGGCCCCCGCGGGTCTCGTCTCAGCTGTGAGTGACAGCTGCTTTGGGACCCGCCAACACGCGTTAGCGCCCTCTACACACCCCCCAAAACCCCTTAGCAACTGCATCCTGGTGCCTCACAGTTTAATTCGTTCAGCAATGATTCATGACACCGTCTGCGGACAGATAATGAGAGACTATGATCCCGAAATAGCTGCCGCTCAGCAGAGTAGGAGCCCTGCCTCATCCCAGTTACGGGAAGGCCCGGGGCCACAGCAGGGCCGCCTCACCCCTGACGGGCACCACCGGGACCCCGATGATTGGATCAGGGGCCTCGGCTGCCAAGCCCACCTCTGCGGCATCACTGCCCGGCCACCCTCAGATCCCCGAGAATACCCAGTGGGCCCTGAGTCGGGGGAGAAGAGAGCGCGCGCGTGCGCGCACACACACACACACACACACACACACACACACACACACGGGAGATGCTCGCCCCGCAGCAGACGGTCACCCCTGCCGGCTGGGGAGGGCAGGGGGCTGTGTGGCTTGGGGTAAATGGAAAGATGGGTCTCTTAGCTGTGAAATCAAAGTCATCCTTTAAAGGCTTCTGGGCTATTTGACCAAATACAATCAGGTACATTTTTATAACTAAACTCCATTTGCACAGCTGGATGCACAGACACCTGGGTGTGTCTGGGTGTGTTTCCCAGGCCTCACTGCCACCCTGTTCCCCAGGAGGTAGCTCTGCGGCAGAGGACGAACAGGAGGTAACACTGGCAACATCCTCTGGCCGTGTTCACCCAAAGCCACTGCGAGCGGGGCTGGGGCCCCTCGGTGGGTCCTGCGGGCGCCTGGGGCAGGGGGCAGACCTGAGCTAGACAAGCCTGGCTCTGGAACATCCCGGGGTGGGGGGAAGCAGGCCACCTCTCCGTCCCGCACACGGTCCCCGGCTCCCAGCCTCTTCCAATGACACCACGGGCTGAGGCCGCGCCCGGGCATCCAAAGCTGCCAGGAGAGCGTGTCAAACCAGCCCACGCTCTAAACCAGGAAGGAAAGGCAGCTGCTAAACACAGGCACCCGCTCACCTGCCGTGACCGGAGCCGAGGTCAGCGGGAAGCACGGACCCCCGCAGCCTCGGCGCTGCGCCGGGGGAGGGGTCCGGGCACCAGCCCCCGCCCCCAGGACGAAGCCCGACGCTGTTCCTAATAAGCGGCCACAGCTCGCCTGCCCCACAGAGAGGGGTCGACGGCACCGGTCCCCCAGATACAACCCCGGCCTGAGTCCCGAGGCCACCGCCCACGCCTGGCTTCCACAGCCAAGCCACGTACACCCAGGGGCTCCCACAGCCCAAGAGTAATCGGAACAAAAGTGCCAAAAGTCTGTGTGTGTGGTTTTCAAATTATTCGTCAAAAGCAAGGAAGCAGCGCCTGGAATGCGACGGTTTCCAACGCTGCGGCGGGCAGAGCAGAGCCGCCATCCTGGGCCTGCCCTGCCCCTCGTGCCCGAGTGGAGCGTGCTCGCTGTGTGACTTCGGCCACGTGACTTAACGTCTCTGAGCCGCTGCTTCCTCACCCGCAGCAGTAATGACAGCCCCTTCCTCCCAAGTAACTTGTCTATTACAGTGAGATTCTGTGTGCAGGTGAGTGGCACTGCCCGAACCACCAGCACTCAGGGAACGGTAGGTTCTAGTCCAATTATTATTTTGGGGGGCGTCTGGGGGCTCAGTCAGTTAAGTGTCTGACTTTGGCTCAGGTCATGATCTCACACTATGTGGGTTCGAGCCCCGCGTCGGGCTCTGTGCTGACAGCTTGGAGCCTGGAGCTGCTTGGGACTCTGTGTCTCCCTCTCTCTCTGCCCCTCCCCTGCTTTTGCTCTGTCTCAGTCTCTCTCAAAAATAAATAAACATTAAAAATTTTTTAGGGGCGCCTGGGTGGCTTAGTGGGTTAAGCGTCCGACTTTCGCTTGGGTCATGATCTCGCGGTTTGTGGGTTCGAGCCCCGTGTCGGGCTCTGTGCTGACTGGCAGCTCAGAGACTGGAGCCTGTTTCAGTCTGTGACTCCCTCTCTCTCTGACCCTCCCCTGCTCACGCTCTCTGTCTCTCTCTCTCTCCTATAGATAAATTTAAAAAATTTTTTTAAATAATAATTATTATTATTTTTGAAACGCACTCTCAATAGACAATGGAGGAGTATGTTTGAAAGACATGTTCGTACATAAGGGGAAGGGGAGAAAAGAAGGCGGAGAAATGGTGACGTCTCTGAATTTCCCTCGTTTGACAGACTTGACTTTAGAACGATGCAGATATTTACGTATCTATAGACATTTAAAACAACTAAAGAGCGGTTGTTAAAAATCGGAAGTAGAACGAAACAAAATGACGTGAATGCACACAGAGCCGGTGGCGTGGGCACGTGGAGGAAACCTACGCCAAATGCCCTCCGAACACAGACTTCCTCGCATGTCCCTGACAGGACGCGCTCTGCGGACAAACATACCTGAGGCCCCGGAGCTCGCACGCCAGTGGAGACGGTCTACACGCGCACGACAGCGGCCTCCGCTGGGCGCGGACAGGGACGGGTGCTCGCTCCCCAAGGAGAGTCGAGTGGGATATACGGGAAGACGCGGCCACAGACGTTTCCGTAAAGCCCCACAGAGCCACGCAAGGCGCCGAGGCCACAGCGCCCCCAGCCGCCTCTCCCGGGGGCAGGTGCGCATTCCCGGCTCAGGGAAAGGATTGGGGACCCCAGGGCTGACCCCAGTGGATGCGCAGAAGTCAGCACGGTTTTTAGCCAACAAGCAGCCAGGGAACAGTCAAAAATTGGATGAGACGGGGACGCCTGGGTGGCTTGGTCGGTTAAGCGTCCGACTTTCGCTTAGGTCATGATCTCGCGGTTCGTGGGTTTGAGCCCCGCGTCGGGCTCTGTGCTGACTGCCAGCTCAGAGCCTGAGCCTGTTTCAGTCTGTGACTCCCTCTCTCTCTGACCCTCCCCTGCTCACGCTGTCTCTCTCTCTCTCCTGGAAATAAAAAAAAAAAAAAAAAAATTGGATGAGACGTTTGGTAGTTTTCCCTTTCAAGACATGCGTTCGTAGGGGACGCTGGACCTGGGAGGGACAGACGGCTGAAGAGCGAGGCATGAACACCGGGAGGGGAGGGTGCCCACCAGGGAGGGGGCGCAGGGAGCACGGCAGCAGCTCGGCTGAGAGCTCGTGAGGCCCCACCACGCGAGGAAGGGCAAGACGGGCCCGGGGGTCCTTGCAAAACTGCAGCCAGGCCTTGACTCAGCCCCGTGTGTGACCCGACTCGGGTGAAGAGCGCCCACTCTCTCCCTCTAGCACAGAAAAGGGTAATTCTCTCCGAGACCAAAGAACATCATCTGGAGGCTCTATAATTTTTTTAAGCAGAGGCAGTGCTCAGCATCCTGTACACAGGCACCAACCATTGCCAGGGCAGCGTCGGGGGCGGGAAACAAGCAGAAAACTCAGTCAACAGAAGCAGACCCGCGGACGACACAGACGCTTGCGTGAGCCGCTAGAGACCTGATGATAATTCATATTTTCCAGAAAATAAAGGACAAACGAGGGAAAAGAGCTGAAAAGATGGTTAATTTCCTCAGAGAATTGGAACACCTAAAAAAAGAGTCAACAAGGCACACCTGGGGGGCCCAGTCAGTTGAGTGTCCGACTTCGGCTCAGGTCATGCATGATCTCGCGGTTTGTGGGTTTGGGCCCCGCGTCGGGCTCTGTGCTGACAGCTCACAGCCTGGAGCTGCTTCAGATTCTGTGTCTCCCTCTGTCTCTGCCCTCCCCTGCTCACGCTCTGTCTCTCTTTGTCTCTCACATGTGGGCACTGAAACCACAAGACCCCTTAAAGAAAACGGAGGCAGCAATCTCGTGGATGGCAGTCTCATCAACACGGTTATGGAGCTACCTCCTGAGTGAGGGAAACAAAAACAGAAATTCACTGTCAGGATGACACCAAAATCAAAAGCTTTTTACAGCGAAAGAAATCATTAACCAAAAAAAAAGACAACGTATGAATGGAGAAGATATTTGCAAATGTATATTCGATAAGGGATTAATTTTGAAAATATATAAAGACCTTAAACCAATCACCACTCCAATTTCCCAACTAATCCAATTAAAAATGGGCAGAAGACCTGAATGGACATTTTTCCAAAGAAGACATACACGTGTCCAACAGACCCATGAAAAGACGCTCAACATCACTCATCAGCGGGGACATGCAGATCAGAACCACAGTGAGATACCACCTCGCACCTGTCAGGAGGGCTCGACTCAGAAAGACGAGAAACAACAGATGTCGGTGAGGATGCGGAGAAATGGGGACCCTCATGCACTATTGGGAGTGCAAACTGGTGCCACAGCTCTGGAAAACACCGCAGCTTCCTCAGAAACCTTAAAATAGAACTGCCTAAGATCCAGTAATTACACTACTGGGTATGTACCCAAAGAAAAGGAAACCACACATCCAAAAATTTATATGTACGCTTAGGTTTATTGCAGCATTATTTAAAATAAACAAGATATGGAAACAACTCAAGTTTTCATTGATGGGTAATAAAGAAAATGTGATGTGTGTGTATGTATGTATGTGAATATATATTCAGTATATACATATATACTACTCAGCCATATTATAGAAATATTACAGGAATATTACTCAGCCATAAAAAAGGATGAGATCTTGCCATTTGCAGCAATGTAGATAGATCTAGAGAGAACTACCTGAAGGAAAGGACTAAGAAAGACAAATAGCATATAATTCCACCTACATGTGGAATCTAGGAAAAAAAAAAAGACAATTCAAAAACTCCAAACAGACTAGTAGTTGCCAAAGGGAGGGAATATGGGCAAAACAGACGTGGAGCATTAAAAGACACGAACTTGCAGATCTAAAATAAACAAGGCGCAGGGCCTGAGGGGTCCAGCATAGGGAAAACTATCAATAATATAGTAACAATGTATGGTGACAGATAGTGACTACACTTACCGCAGTGAGCCCCGAGTGAGATACAGAAGTGTCAAATCACCACGTCATACGCCTGAAACTAATATGACATTGTATGTCAACTATAGTTCAAATATTAAAAAAAAAAAAAGAATCGACCATTCAACCATGAACTTCAGACCTGAAAACACACTATCTGCAACTCAGAACCTCAAGGGTGGGTTTAGGATCCAATTACACAGCGAGGGGCACCTGGGGGGCTCAGTCGGTTGAGCGTCCGACTTCGGCTCAGGTCATGATCTCACAGTTCGTGGGTTCGAGCCCCGCGTCGGGCTCTGTGTTGACAGCTAAGAGCCTGGAGCTACTTCAGATTCTGTGTCTCCCTCTCTCTCTGACCCTCCCTGCTCACACTCTGTGTCTCTCTCTCTCAAAACTAAATAAACGTTAAAAAAAATTTTTTTAAATTGGAAACAAGGTCAGTAGGAAGCGCACGAGCTAAGCACAGAGGCACGAAACGGGGAACCACGGCAACGAGGGACGGACCACACGGGAAGCTCGGGCGTGTGGGACTGGACGCCTGCAGGGCGGGACCAGGAAGGGGCAGGCGTGCCATCTGCACGAAGGCCCAGCTGACGAAACACACGAATCCAGAGATTCAGAGGGCTGTGTGGATTCAGGGCACGATGAATGCTGGAGAAGCTACATCTGAGCAAATGCCGGAAACAGACAGAACACTCGTAAGGCAAACGACATGAAAAGAAAAACTTAAATGAAAAGAAGCAGGAGGGGTCAGACCAGAAGGAAGGGCCAATCTAGGATGGGGGAGGTGTGGGCAAACCAATATAGAACCCGCACCCGTCAGAGATATGCTAACAATAAGGGTGAATAAATCATCTCCAGAGAAACCAAAGCAGATAATGTATCACCAGCACTCGCAGGGGGGAAACACGGAAATTCTGGAAGAAACGCAAAAAGCCAACGGAAAACAAATAAGCAAGTGATGGAGAGCACGAAACCGTACGGGCACATAGCTTCTAAGTGTGTCATCCAAGCTGAGAGACAAGGAAGAGAAAGCTGCGTTTGGTGACATAGAATGACAATAAAATCTTATGCTTTCAAATTATAAGCAAACCTAAAATGATCGATTTTATTTTTAAAAAATCGGTAACCTGTGGCTGCTACGAGTTACACTACCTATCATATGATTACAGACCTACAGCAAACCCCAAAACACGCAAGGGGCAACGGGCAACCCTGAAGGAGTGGACATAGGCTAACGGGTGGGAAGAACCATCCAATGTCAGGAGGAAAGAGTCTGGTTTTGGGGGCGGGAGGGGCTGAGGGATGACGGCGCCCATGGCTCCCCGACAACGGCTGTGTGTATGACAGGGAGGGCGTAACAGGTGCTGGGAGCTTCTCCCACTCGGTGACGGCCGCGTCCCTGGCTTTCGCCTGCGTCCTTGAGCTCCCCATCTTCCCACTTGAACCCTGACCAGCTTAACGACGCAGCCCTGCCCTTCCAGCCTCTGGCACTCAGACCGTCTGCGAGTTGCCAGTGACCCTTCAGCCAGGTCCCCAGGACGCAGCGGTGCACCCAGTGCCCACCCACAGTGGGTGCTAAGCACCCAGAGGTCACATCACCACAAGAGGGAACGCCCGGTCTGGGTGTGGCTGCAAAATGCTGGTTTCCGATGCGCTCGGGTCAGTGCCCCTCGCATCCCCGCCCCCGCACTCGTGCGGCTGAGACCCCCTGACTTCGCGTCGGACGCATTTTCTGTCCATCCAGAGGCTGCAGCAGTCAACACAGACCACGCTCTCCTCTCTCGAGATTCTGCTGAGCACGCCGGACCTCAGCCTCTCTTTCCTGGTCTTTCTCTCCTTCCGAGTTGGAGCCTCCACATAGGACCTTACGGGGAGGCCGCGGTCAAAGAACGGCACCCGTAACGAGCAACTCTGGGGTCTGGCTGAGGTCTCCCCCAAAACACAGTGCTTTGAGGACACAGACAGCGTCCTCTGCACTTCCTGTCCTCTGGCCGTTGCCCAGGCCTGATCCTATCCTACAAGGCCAGCTGGACCCTCCCTCGCCACCGCCGTCCGGGCCCCCAGGAGGGCAGCGTCTCGGCAGAGGGAACTGAACGGCTCTGCCCACCGCACACCATTGCTCTAAGCCTCCCTCCACCGACCGCCGAGGAAACGTACACAGCCAGCTACAGGAGGCCAGTGTGCAACCCAGAGGGGAGGGGTGCGGGGCTTCACAGTGGCCACTATGTATATCGGCACGAATCAGCAGCCTGATGTGGTCTCCGTAAAAGAAAGCAATGGGTAAGCATGTGCCGCATTTCATCAGCGCCTTTACGGAATTAATATTCAAAGGTACCCTGCTACGTTGACTCTGAGCTGAAAAAACACATGTGTCTTGTTAAAGACTGCCCAGCAAAGGGAAGAAAACCCTTTCAACGCTTGTAGATGAGGCGGCCGATGGCTGCGGGGCCCACCTGGAGGCCTGCGGCGTGCCGAGTAAGGGAACAGCATGGCAGCAAAACGGGTCCTGGAATCTCTTCCTGGATCCGAGCCCCACCCCGGGCACCTGTCGTCGACACGAGCAGAAATCGTGAGATGTGCTTCTGCAGGGAGCCAGACACTTAAAACCTGGTAGAAACAACATCTGAGTGAGGCAAGGCGTTTCTCCCTCGGAGCCTGGTGCCCGTGCTACGGTTTCCATGGAAAAGCGAGCCTACCGCCCGAGCCCGGAACCTACCGTCCGAGCCCAAGTTTTGCCTGGGATGTCAGGAGCACCACCAGCTCGGTGCGCGGCGCACACAGCACCAGCCTCCGCCATCCTGGTGCGGAGAGAGTCTGTCCTCCTTACTCGCGGCTGCTTTTTTCTACAAAGTCACCGTGGACGCGGATACAGAGACTGACGAACAGGGAGACGCAGGGGCTCGGTCCCTGTCAGCCTCTGCTCACGTTTTCACCAAGGGACCCCCCCACAGCTGCTTGATGAGCGCTTCTGCGCGAGGACCCCTTGTCTAACACGTACAGCCGACGCGCCAACGCGGGCCTCACGGAAGCGGGGCCATAGCTGGTGCCCCGACGACGCTCAGCCGACACGCGCGTTTTCTCCCTCGGGCACGTTCCCACGCTCAGCATCACATGACATCCCTTCAACACTACGCCCGGGGGCTGTTGGAAGCAGGCAAACATCAAAAAAGAACACAGAAGCGGAAAACGAAAAGTTGCTCCTTGTTTTTCTTTGGGGGTGACGGGTTTTGGTGAGCAGGCGGGTTCACGAGTCCGGAGCCGTGCAAATCATGAGATGGGAGACGGGCATTTTCGGAATCCCCCTGGTCTGCCGTATTGACAGGGAGAGGCAAGCGCCGCTCCCCACCGTGACTCGCTAGTCCCGCTTCCGTTTCCTGGTCGGCGCCTCCCCACCGGCTTGAAACGGAAAGGTGCACCGGTGGCTCGAGGCTTCTGCTGCCAGGTCTGGAGGGAAGGAGGCCCCGGGCAGGCACACGTCATATCCTCGTTAAGGCAGCTCATAAATAAGAACCCACAACATGAAACAGACTCCAAAGACACACGTGGAGACCAAAGAGTCTGGGTACCTATTTTATAAACAGTAACACTCCCACAGCGTGAACACGAGTAAGAATCCCTGAGCGCGGACTCGGCATTCCCATTTAAATATTCATGAAGACGCTAAACTCCATCTTCAGAAAAGATCTCACAATTACACGCCCCGTTTATGCCTTCCCTCCTGCTCTGTGTCCTGGGTCATTTCACCGCCTGGCCCGAGAGGGGTCAGACCTGATGGGGTGGGCTCGTCCTGTGGGGCCGACGGATCTGGGCCGGAGTCGGAGGGATGGGGGCCACACCACGGGGAACATGCAAGGAAGAGAGTCTGAGACAGCAGAGCCCCCGGGACAGTGAGGAGTTCCCCATCTCTGAAGGCGCTCAGGCAGCAGAGGCCGAGATCGTGGGGACGTAATAACTGCCATGAAGCACAGGCAAGGTTCAGGTGGCCTTTGAGATCTCTCAGCACCGTGGGCCACGTGCCCAGATACTCAGATAAATGGGGGACATTGTTACAGGCCCGTCCCCACCTGTGAGGATGGCCCAGGTCCCACAAGGCCTTCGTCACTTGGAGGAGACTCCAGAAACTGCATGCGTCTCCCGTCCACACTGGGTCCCAGAGGTGCCTAGAAGGGAAAGCTCGGCTATTTGAAGGGAGAACAGCTGAGGACAGAGGACTGAGACAGCTGGTCGACCAGGCGAGAAGCCTGATTCAGTGGAGAACCGCAAGCGGAGCCTGGCGCTGCTTCAGGTGCTGCGTCTCCCTCTCTCTCTGCCCCTCCCCCACTCGCGCTCTGTCTCTGTCTCAAAAATAAACAAACATTAAAAATTAAGGAAAAAAAAGGATGGAGAAATATCTGATTACTAACGCCAATGTGAGAGGCTCCCACTACGTTTAAAGCAACAGACAAAAGGCGCTAAGAACAGCACACACTTGTCTTTGCCAGAGAATCCTCTATTTTGTTGGCAATCGATGGCTTCAGATGACCAGGCTCGAAGGCAGAAGCCATGATGGAAACCGTTGTCAGTGAGAGAGGGAGAGAGCGTGGTGGCCAGGTGAGCGATGGCAGGGCAGAGACCCGCATCTTCTCAATCCCCACCTCCATACAGGCCCCTAAAGAAGAGGGGCCAGAGCCTGTGAGCGGTGTAGACAGCGAAGGCCCCAGATGGTGGGTAAATGACACCAGCACCACAGGCGGTCGCTAACGTGCTTCAGGCAGCACTGAGCTTCTTGGGAGGAACATCACTCCACACTGGAACCAGCCTCTCGGCGTCCCTTTCCTTCCCTGGAATCTCTGACTGGTCTGACCTTTCTGGAACTGCAGCTTGTGAATCGTGAGCCTGGAATTGGTGGTGTGAGACAGGCCCTCTGTGCTGCCTGAGGCCCAGTTCTCTGCCTGGTGCTCGAGCATGACACCTGCCGGCCCCAGACCAGTGGAGACGCTGAGCGGAGGAGGCCCTGGGCCTTAATGACAGGTCGTGGGATCCATGTGGCTTCGGTCCGGAAGGAACACTGAACGTCCCCCAAGAGCAGATACCCAGGCAGAAGTATCGCCCTCCCCACCACCAGGGCACCTTCTAGAACCAGTGATGGAGAACACAGTCACCTTACAGAAGTCCTCAAGTCAACGGGAACCAGAACAAAGGTCCAAAATCCCGGAACCAAAGAGAAATCCCAAGTGTTTTGTGAAGATATGCCGACTGGCTCCACGGAGGGCCCGCCCGGGAGACACTACTTGGGCCCGGCGCCCGCACGAGGCCCACCTCCCACCCAGGTGGGCTTCGGATGGGCGACGGGAGGCCACGTCATCAGCAGAGGCCCGCAGCCCCCTTGGGCCCAGGGAGCAGGGTCAGCCCGCACACCGTGACGACCCAGACACCAGCACACTCTCGCAAGAAGCTTCCTTTTGGCCGCACGGACTCGGTCCTACGACTGCGTGTGACAATGACCCTGGCATGTGACCCAAGTCCCGCTCCTGTGCTGGGAGTGGGGACATCACCGACCTCTCATGCACAGGGACCAAAAGCACACTGAGTGCTCATCGCGCCTGGTCCACCGCCAGCACCAAGGCGCGCGCGCGAGGCCGGCAAGCGCGACAGGAAGGCAGGACTCAGGGACGCGGTCCGGGCCGAGACGCAGTGGGTCCCCATTCAGCTCAGACACTGACCGTGTGTGAGGAGCGCTAACCCACTCTTCGCTCAACCAAAAAGACAGGTTTCAGGGGCAAATCTCATGAAAACCTAGTGGAGGACATACCGCCAGGCAGAGCCCTTCCCCTCACTAGCGTGCGTGTGCGTGCGTGCGTGCGCGTCTATCCTCTCGCTGTCTCCTGATCCACACCACGTCCTCACCCCCTGCCTCCAGTCAGCGTGCCCCGCCCCGGCCCCCTGCTCCCCCAGGGTCTTTATGGCCCCGCTGGAACGCCCCGGCCCTGTCCCAGCTTCCGAGGGGGCACAGCCTGACCGGTCCAGAATCAGCCCTTCTGATGATTCCTGGTGGGACAACGGCCTGGGGGCCCTGGGACAGGGTCCCAGCATCACTGAGGTGGGGGAGGGGTGTCCCAGGCACACCTCTAACCCCCGGAAGCCTGGCGGGGATGCTCAGAGGCTGAACCCTGAGTGAGAGGGTAGAGGCAGCCGGCTTCGTGAGTGTCATCCATTCAGTTACTGCTCTGGGGCTTTGCTGGAACAGCATCTCCTCCCCAAGGAAGGGCGTGTTCCTAAAACTAACACGTTAACTCAATGGATGAGGAGTAAAGGCTTAGGGTTGGGGTTAGCGGAGGCCCCAGGAGACAATGACGACGTGGGGTGAGGGTATCTGGGGGCACCCCCTTCGGGGAGGGGCCGTGAGCTTCCCCGAGGGCCAGGAGAGAACAGGACCGGCTGAGCCATCAGGGAGGGGCTCCAGGCACAGGGAAGGGTGCCTGTGAGCCCCTATGCAGAACCTTCTCTGCTTGGCCACTGTCTTTCCCTCTCGGGGTGCATAGAATGACTGCCCCCCCAAAGATTCCACAACTGGATCCCTGGAGGCTGCAAATATGTGACCTTCTATAGTACAACAGGTGTTTGCCGAGTGGTGAAGTTAGGGATTCAGAGACGGATCTAGGCTTTTCCGGGTGCAGCCTAAATGTAATCACAGGTGTCCTTGTAAGAAAGAGGCAGAGGGAGATCTGAATACAGAGGAGGGGCCCCTTGACCACAGAGGCAGAGGCTGGAGGGGTTCAGCCACAGCCCAGGGCCCGTGGATCCCCAGAAGCCGGAGGAGGCGGGAAGGACCCTCCCCCAGAGCCTCCAGAGGGAGCACAGCCCTGAGACACTTGATTCGGGCTCCCGGCCCCCAGGCTGTGAGGCCATCGTGTGCTGTTTTAAGCCACTGTCTTTTTCACCCCCGTGAGGGTCCCCAGTAGAAGTGACTCAATTATGCAAGAGCTGGCGGGTTTCTAAACAGAAAGCTCAAACACCTTAACCCTTTCTCAAAAGGCTGCTACAACCGCACCCCCGGGGGGAACAGTTCTCGGGGGATGAAAATATCTCCCTGCTTTTATGCATAAAGCCTGGCTATACACCTGACACCCGAAAAAACCTTAGTGTATCCGGGGTGTTGAAGCTTCCCGGGGAGGCGATTAGGAAGGAACAGTGAGAAACACCAATTTAAGCAAAGTAGCAGCAAGCGGGGGGCACGAGCCGTGGCACTCACGTGCCCACGGGGTCTGCAGGGGGCCGGCAGGTGCCACGCGAGCAAGCACCTCGATGACAGCAGGGGCCCCGTCTCTGCCCCCCCGGAGCCTGCTCAGCCCGGCCGGGAAAGCGGCAAAGGGGCAGGGGCGCCGGGCCCAGACGGGCTGCGAGGGGGAGCCCGCGGCCCCCAGCTTCAGGCGGGCCTTCCTGGCTGATCTTCACACAGATTCGTGAAACCTCAAACCCCAGGCCCAGAAAGGTGCCGTTCCCTGGCGGGGTCCCAGACGGACGCTCCAGAAAGGGAAGTCCCGCCCTCGTCATCCCTGCAGAGAGCTGGGAGGCCAGCTTCCCGCCGACCAGGCGGACACCTCCCGGGACGCGCACGTGGACACGTGGCTTCTCCCAGAGCCACGTGTGACGTGGGATGGCGGGGGACAGAGTCGAAGGCAAACGGGCAGATATGGATCAGCGCACAGAAAACCCCGCACCCTGGGCTGGAGCACACGTCCTGCCGCTCAGGTTGCTGCGGGGAGGGTGTCCACGTCCCCACAACGCCCCGTGTGGAAGCTCACCCCCCACGTGCGGTGTCCGGAGGTGGCGCCTTTGGGAGGTGGCTGGGGTCAGAGGAGCTTGTGGGGCAGGATTCCCGCCCCTCCCCGCGCACGCGGATGCAAGGCCAGGAGAGCGACGGGGGCGCACGGCGTCTGCGAGCCGGGCCAGCGAACAGGCCGGCGCCTGGATCCCCGACCTCCAGGCTCCGGAGCTGGGACGGCAGATGTCCGGTTGGGGCGCCCGTCCTGTGCTATTCTGTGCTGGCGGCCACGCAGACGGACACGGGGCTGTTTCCACTTCGCTTCTAGCTGATGAACGATTCAAGGATGTACATTACGGGGCACATATTTCTTCAGGAGAGAAACAGCTGATTCCTAACTATCTTAGGTCGGTCATTCGCACCTGGCGCCCCACCTGCTGCACACCTGTGCCGAGCCGTCCCGCTAACATCGCCGCTTAGCGCCCGGTGTGAAAAGTCGCAAGCACCACGTGACCCGCGGTCTCTGGCAGCCGCGGTGCACGTCAACTCCAGCTACAAGGGCTCCAGGTCTGGTGCTGGAGGAGAACGTGCATCGTGTCCCCAGAGAGCTTTACAGCTTAGCAGGGGTGGGGGGAGGGGGAGCGGATCCAGGAAGCATCCATTCTAACACGGTGTGGAAACGGCATGTTATCAAGTAACATGGGAACCAAAACGAAGGGTCCGCTGCCCGAGGCTTCCCAGGAGCACATCCTGCAGGGGAAGAACTTCGGTTCTGAAGGGTGAATAGGAGATCCCCAGGCAAAGGTGAGATCGTGGTGGGGGGAGGGGCGACATTAGAGATTTTTCTTAAAATTTCTTAATGTTTGTTTATTTTTGAGAGACAGAGTGTGAGACAGAGAGAGAGACAGACAGAGCACACGCAGGGAAGGGGCAGAGAGAGAGGGAGACACAGAATCCGAAGCAGCTCCAGGCTCCGAGCTGTCGGCACAGAGCCCGACGTGTGAGATCCACGAACTGTGAGATCATGACCTGAGCCGAAGTCTGACGTTCAACCAACCGAGCCCCCCAGGCGCCCTGAGATTTTCTTTAAAAAAATAAAATGATTTCTTACCAGTGCAATACATCTGAATGGATGGTTTGAAAGTCAAATCTTCCACACGGGCCGTACCCTGCCACACTCACTGCCTCCAGCCCCAGCCACACCCCAGCCACGTCCAGCCTTGGACGCTTTCTGAAGCCTCTACCTTGCGGTTGTAAGCAGCACACACCTCTGCTGACCCGTCTCCATCTCTTTCTGTTTAACGATTAGTTCCTGACATCGCGTCAGGGAAGACGGTTCCGCCCACTCACCACACAGCCCAGTACAGATATGTCCCAGGCTGCGGTTAAATAACCACATGCTCACAGCTCACATCACCAGGCCGTCCACACCCTTCCCGCAGCTGAGGGGCCTGCTGGCTATGACTGCATTTCTCGCGAGTGACAGCCATGCTTTAAGATCTGCTCTTCTGTTTACCTATAATCAATCCATCTCCGCTTTTTTTTTTTTTTAATGTTTTATTTATTTCTAGGAGGGAGAGAGAGAGTGTGAGCAGGGGAGGGTCAGAGAGAGAGGGAGTTACAGACTGAAACAGGCTCCAGGCTCTGAGCTGTCAGTCAGCACAGAGCCCGACGTGGGGCTCGAACCCACGAACCGCAAGATCACAACCTGAGCGACAGTCGGACGCTCAACCGACTAAGCCACCCAGGCGCCCCTATCTCCGCATCTTTTTTTAACTTTTTAAGTTTATTTATTTTGAAAAAGAGAGCAAGCAGGGGAGGGGCAGAGAGAGAGAATCCCACGCAGGATCCAGACCACCAGCACGGAGCCCGATGTGGGGCTCGAACTCAAAAGCCGTGAGATCATGACCTGAGCGGAAATCAAGAGTCGGACGCTTTACCGCACCGAGCCCCCCAGACGCCCCAACCCGCCCCGCCTTCCGAGGGACGGAGAAATCACACAGAGCAGGCGTCCTCCGAGGGCCAAACACCGCGGGTGACCCCCGTTTCCTTTGTTTCCAGCCAACACTCCCCCCCCCGTCCTCACTGCCCCGTGTTGGGTGGAGTGCACCCTCCAGCAGCGTCCTGACACGGTGTGCACGTGAGGAACACATGTGCCCCTCACGCTGGGCCCCTGCAATACTGGCTTGGAAGGCTCTTCCCTCCGAGTCTCAAAGGAAGAACTAAGGTCACAGTCAGAGAGCTCCCAGCGCTGCTGCTGGGATGTCTGAGCCCCGATCCTTTATACGGAAACGGGCTTTTCTCTCTTGAAATTTAAGAATCACGTCCTGGGGCGCCGGGGTGGCTCCGTCAGTTAAGCATCTGACTCTAGGTTTCAGTTCGGGTCATGACCTCACGGTTCGTGTGTTCAAGCCCCACGTCAGGCTCTGACGGCACCAAGCCTGCTTGGGATTTTCTCCCACCCTCTTTTTCTGTCCCCCGCTCCCCCTCCTGCTCACTCTGTCTCATGCACGCTCTGTCTCTCAAAAAATAAACACACATTTTAAAAAATCATGTTTTTGGGGCGCCTGGGTGGCTTAGTCGGTTAAGCGTCCGACTTTCGCTTAGGTCATGATCTCGCGGTTCGTGGGTTCGGGCCCCGCGTCGGGCTCTGTGCTGACTGCCAGCTCAGAGCCTGGAGCCTGTTTCAGTCTGTGTCTCCCTCTCTCTCTGACCCTCACCTGCTCACACTGTCTCTCTATCTCTCTCCTAGAAATAAATAAAACATTTAAAAAAAAAATCATGTTTTTATTTTTATTCCCAAAGTTCTGGGCTCTCGACCCCATCCTGGCTCTGGGCCTTTGCTCATGCCACGCTCAAATTCAGGGGCGCTTTCGCTGGGGGTGGGGGGTGAAGCCCAGCACACTGGGGGGAAGGGTTCCATTTCCAGAGGGGACAGCAAATGCAAAGTCCCTGGGGCAAGAATGTGCTTGGAATGCTGGAGAAAAGCAGGCGTCTAGAGCAGGGCGAGTGGGCCGGGAGGGTGAGTTGGGAGGTGGTCACGTGGCCCCCGTGTGTGGGTGTGAGTGTGCATTTAGTGCCATCTCAGTGCCCTTCCCACCACACGCAGCATGGAAGACAGCACAACGGGAGGGCTCCTGGGGCCCTGGTCACGCCGTTTGCACAGACTGTGAGGTCATGGGAAGAACTAAATCGCCTTGACCTTGCACGAAAACCCATGTGGATTTCAAGGACACAAGGCAGCCACAGCCCTGGGACGTAAAACGCAACCCCTGTTCCCTGCTTTGGCCTCCCCTCTGCTCTTGCATCCGGCGCGGTGGTCGAGGATGAACACAGGGTCCAGTGGCCGAGTGCAAGCTGCACCGACCCTCACGAGCCGTGGGACCCTGGCATTCCTGCAGAGGAGCCGCGGGAGACATGGCTCCTGAGGACGTGAGGAAGGTTCAGTGCCGGGCGGGCACCCGCTGACCCACGCCACTGCGCACCACCTGATGGCTTCCGCCTCTTCCCGCCTGTGTTTACGCTGCACGGCAGTCTTGCAGAAGACCTCTCCTCACCGTTTCCTCGCCTCCTTATTCCCTGCGCGCGCTCTGCATCCAGACATCCGACGGGCGGCCTATAAACAATACAACTGCGACCCACGGTGGTGGGGAGAGATGGTGGTGACGGGGAGAAAGGCCACCTCTCCAAATATGCGTGCCGGGGGCAAGGAGCCTGGGCTGCAGTCACCAAGCAGCCCCTTTGGGGAGGAGCTTCCGGGAGGCAGGAAGGACTCATCGATTCCCCTGCCAGAGTTCCCCAGGGAACACACCAACAGGCTGTGTGTGTGGTCAATCATGGTAGCTGGCAAGCCCAAACTTCGTAGGGTGGGCAGGCAAGCTGGGCACTCAGGCAGACCTTCTACGTTACCGTCTTGATGCAGAGTCTCATCTTCTCTGGAAACCTCTTTTTTTCTTGTAAGGCTTGCCACTGATTAGATGAGGCCCACCTACATTACAGAGGGTTCCTCTCCTTCGCTCCAAGTCAACCGGCTGTAGGCGTGAACCACATCTGCATGAGCAGATTCCTTCGGAGCCAACGCCCACACTACGGTTGATCAGAGAGCCGGGTGCGAGCGCCTGGCCAAGCGGGGTCAGCAAACTGGCCGCCAGCGCCTGCCCTGCGTCTCTACCTTGCTGCCTGCGCTCCACCTTCATGTAGATCTTCTATGTCTTCAGACTTCCTGCATTCTGCGTATCGTCAAAATCAGGATACGCTGGATTCGCTCCCTCGGACGGAGCAATCCAAAGCGCAAAGGCCCCCTGATGTTGCTCACTCTGCCCCAGGATATGAGATGTGCTACGGGATGTCACCTTCGCTCCAAACCCCAGAGCGCTGCACCGGAGGTCCGGAAGCCTGGAGCCCACAAACCCGGCCGCTAGCTCATCTTGCATTCCTACGCATCCGTCTCTCTAGAATTCCCTTTCATCTATGAATTAAGGATAAAAATGCCTCCCTCACTAGGATTTTGACACAAAATGACAACATTCAGAAGAGCACCTGTAAGCTTTAAAATTCTGTGCAACCAGAAAGATTCAGCACACCGTCACCATCACTGCCAATTCAAATGATGAAATCTTAACGCCTGAATGTTAGTATTTGGAGATAGTGCTTCTAGGGAGGTAATTAAGGTTAACTGTGGTCATAAGGGTGGACCCTGATCGGATGGAATCGTTGTCTCTACAAGGAAAGGCTGAGACCTCAGAAAACCCCCCCCACACACACATATGCACAGAGGAAAAGCAAGCAAGCAGGTGGCCATCTACCAGGCAGGAAGAGAGCCTCACCAGAAGCTACATTTTTTGACACCTTGACCCTAGACTTCCAGCCTCCAAAACTGCAAGAAATAAGTATCTGTTGTCTAAGCCGAGCAGCCTTGGCGTTCTGTTACGGCTGCCGGAGTGACCAGCGCCATCACCTCCTTCAGCATCGCTGGCTGGTCCACACCCAGGGAATACGGTAAGTGCTTCTCCTCCTCCTCTTCCTCCTTCTCCTTGAAGAATCAGCTCTCTTGGATTCTCAAATCCCAGCAGGCACCGGGGTCCGAGAGGGCTTCTCAGAACCCCGAGCACCAAGCCCTGCCCTTGAGCTTCTGACTCAGTGGGATCAGGGTGGGGGAAGGGCTGCGTGTTTGTATTTTCCCTCAAGGCCTGAAGTGCGGCTGATGCTGCCTCAGCATTTGGATGAAATCATTAAGCAAATGTTTGGCCAGATGAACTCATGAAACGGTCCAAGATTTCTCGGCAGGGCAGCCAAGGATCACGAGTGTTTTGTGGGAGCACATCTGATCCTCTTAAACAACGCAGTAAGCCGTCGCTTCCCCCACCCCTGGACGGTAAGGGGTTCCTCTTCCGTGATGGGGCAGTGGGCGCTGTGAACAGGAACGAGAGCCGCGCACGTCGCAGGTGGGGATGTCCAGCTGGATCGCATCTCTGTGCCACCCTGGCGTGAGAAGGCAGGAGACCCGAGGGAGGGGCTCAGCTCCCCGAAGCAGTGGGGCCCGGCAGGTGTGCGGAGAGCGAGCACCCCAGACTCTGATTCCGCCGCTTACATGAGCAACACTCGCCGGGTACAGAGTCCCATTACTCAGCTGCATTCTGTGTCATTGTCTTCCAGAACCATTTGGGCATTTGATTGATTATCAAAATAGAGACAGATGGCCTTGCCTGAGTGGTGCTGCCCGGCTCGGGGGAGCGTGTACTAAGCAGGCGCCCCGCCCCAGGGGAAGCCCACGGGAGGCCACCTATGTGCCTTCGGTCCTGGAGGCCATGCACGGCTACTTTGCCAGAGCGCCGAGCAGCCGTTATGAGGCACTGCCCCAAAGAGTCGGAAACGCTGTTCTGTATCATCAAAGGGTTTTCCATGAATAAAGGACATCAGCTTTCCTGTTCTAAGCAATTGAAGCAGTGTTTGACTTAAAAAAATAAAAAAGTGACCAAAGAATTGTATTATTTAATGGCAAAGAAAGAAATGTTTAAACCACGACTACACCACCAAGCCACAGAAAAGCCCAAAGGGGCAGACGTGGGCGCATGGAGGTGGAAGGTGCCATGTCCGCCCCTAATCACCACCGGCAACAGGTCACTTCCCGGCTACCACCTGCGGCCTTCGCAGACCCACTAACCAACTAGGAAGTCACATCCACCACCCGCTTTGCTCTGAATACCTGAAAGCCGCAAGATTTGAGACCGCAGTCCCGGCCCAGCGCCACGAGTGGATGACATTACTTTTATGGTGGTTTTGAAACAGCAGCCCCGTGTTCGGAGCAAATGGGCTCATTCTGAGGACTCGGAACCCGTCCTTAGGACTAAGGCCTGAGAAGACTGCCAGCAAAACCCCCCACGCGTGCCAGGTCTGAGTCTGAGACAGCTCTGGGCTCAGGGCACAGGGAAAATCACCTCCGAATAAAATCGACAGTCACTTGGATTTTCCATCAAGTGTTTAGGGGCAAACAGCATTTCCATAGCTTACCCCCCACCCCCCACAAATTTGTCTTCACCCTAAACCGTCTGGTCAGCTGCATTGAAATCAGACGAGCCCCCTCTCCATCTGACGGGATTTTACGCAGTGGGAAAGGGGAAGAAGCACCGCCATGTGCTGCCACACGCGCGGCCCTTGGACACAATCCGCCAAGAGAGAGACGCCAGACACGGAAGGCCACCTAGTGTGCGGTTCCTTTTCTGCGTAATGTCCAGAGCAGGCAAATCCACGGACAGAAAGTGGACTCGGGGGTGCCAGGGGCTGGGGGCAGGGGAGAGTGGGGCGGTTACTTTGAAGGTGATGAAATCCACAGAGCACAACGTCGGGAATGTTCTTACGGCCCCTGGAATGTACCCTTTGAAATGACTGAAACGGTCACCTCTGTGTGCTATGTGCTGGCGCAACATACCCATGGCTTTGCCCTCCCTCCACTCGGGGACAGCGGGCCCATGGGGTGCCAGACGATGACGGGCCGCCTCCCCGCAGCAGAGTCACAAAGCTCCCCCCACCCCGCACAGCACGGCCAGCAGAGGCTGTTCGAACGCCCCACAGAGGTGAACGGCTGTGGGGCTCAGGCCACTGGGCCGACCCGTGCGGAGCACACAGGTCTGTGCAGAGACTGCCTCGCCTCCCACAACGGCGCGCGCGTGGGGCCGGCTTCGGGCGCCCCGCTGACCTGAAACGGAGTCTGGCTGTTGTAGTTCTTCAATTCCTTGTTCCCGCCTCGGAAAAGCAGCACTCTGGCACAGCTCTCCTGCAGAGGGACACAGAGAGACCGCTTGTAGGCCGGTGGCACAGACGTCCCCCGACGGGCCTGCCCCCGGGCTCCGCACAAGAAATCCAGGACGTGCCCGCAAGTCTGCAGGGGCGCTTCCGGTCGTCAGGGTGGGGAGGGGGAGGGGAATGCAGGGGCGCCTCTAGTCATCAGGGGCAGAGGGTGAAGGAGAGGGTGAGGGGGAATGGCCTCGCGCCCTCCCGGGTGCCGCTTAACTTCCATAAACACTTTGGGGCGACCCCTTGGCGGAACGGGTGAAAACGTGTACTGTGCGCAGCCCACGGCCAAACAGTTTCACTCTTGAGGTCCGTGTGCCACCAAAGGTCTTGCACGTGTGTGTGAAATACAGGGAAAACACCGTGAGTACCGCACAAAAAGAGAAAACCTGTAGACGGCCGACATGTTCTGAAATAAGGGACAGTGGGGACGCATTCTAGAATATTCCTCGTCTGGAAAGTTGTAGGAAGAAACGAGATTGAAGCACAAAATCTGACAAGAAATAGACCCAAGAACTTCCGAGGGGAAGCGCAAGCCTCAGAACAAAGCACAGCTTAATTCCCTTTACGTTTGAAAAGCCTCTACGCTGCAGCGGCGCACAAGCACCCGCGGAGAGGAGGTACCAGGAGCAAAGGAGAAGGCGCTGGGGGGCCAACGGGGGGGTCTTTTTGTATTATTTCCCATACTTCTATTTTCTGATGTTTCTCAAAGGCAGTCAATACCCATTTGTGTGTGCTTTCACAATGAAAATAAGCCTATTCCTGTCCATTGATGGAGCACCTACTACTTGCACGCCACCGTCCGTGCCCCCACAGCAGGGAGCCTGCCGAAGGCCCGGGGAGCACAGCCACAGCCTCCGGAGTCCACTTCGGCCTCTCCGTCCTTCCCCACAGAATCCAGAGCAGGGGCAACAGGCGTGGCCACCCCGGACGCAGTACACGTGACCCAGAGCACCCCCTCCCAGTCCTGAAGGGGACCCGTGTCCTGGGGACAGGCAGGTGCATGCTGTGGGTCAC
The DNA here is from genome assembly GCA_017311185.1 of Proteles cristata cristata. Taxonomy (NCBI): domain Eukaryota; kingdom Metazoa; phylum Chordata; class Mammalia; order Carnivora; family Hyaenidae; genus Proteles; species Proteles cristata. The sequence continues at coordinate 18,548 of JAESUZ010001931.1, read as the reverse complement.
AGGACCTCGAGAGCCGCGGAGACGGAGCGGGCGCCCACCCACCGAACGGGGCCAGAGGCTGCCCAGGACCGGGGGCCGGGGGCTCCCCCGGGGCTCCGTGTGGGGCGACGGAGGGTCCCAGCACTGACTGTGGCCGTGGCTGCACGGCTGCGGGTGGGCGAAAATCCACAGAACCCTATGGTGCGTGAACTATTTCTTCAGTAGGGGCGTTCTGAATTAGAACGGTAAGAAGCGAGAGCAAGAGACAGGGATAGACACAGAGACACAGAGACAGAGATAGATAGAGACGGAGAAAGACACAGGGAATGAGACACAGGGAGACAGAGATAGAGACAGAGAAACAGTGACAGAGGCAGAGAGAAACACAGAGAGAGAGAGAGAGAGAGACGGCACCGCCAGGCAGGTTTCCATCCCAGGACTAAGATGCTATAACCCAGAGCAGAGCAGGTGCGAGCTCTCAGGAGACAGCTGGAGCTGCCCCGGCCGTGACCCGAGCAAGGGTCCCCGGGGACTCGAATGCACTCACGGTAAGAGGGGGCCCCCGGGACGGAGCACAGAGGCGGCAGGGACCCTCACTCCACGCACTGCAGGCTGGGGGAGGCACCCTCGGGCCGCGAGCCGCTTCTAGAACATGGGGCCGCAGTGGGGCAGACCTGAGTTGGGCAGGAAAGGATTTCCCAGGCTCTGTGTTCCCAGGCTGCCGGGGTCTGGGGCCCCCGGGGCAGCTCGGGGCTGACGGCAGTGGCTGTCTGCATAGTGGTGGACGCTCCGTCACACGGACTTTCTCCACCCCCACCCCCATGTGTTCGTGTGATGCTCTGAGTAACTCAAAGAGTTTAAGAAAACTGGAAAAGACAGACCTGTGCTCGGGGAAACAAGATCTTTCCTACGTGGGAAGCAGTTACATCCAGGGTTGAGAACAGTGAGCAACTGGGGCGCCTGGGTGGCTCAGTCGGTTGAACGTCCGACTTCGGCTCAGGTCATGATCTCACGGTTCGTGGGTTCGAGCCCCGCGTCGGGCTCTGTGCTGACAGCTCGGGCCTGGAGCCTGTTTCAGATTCTGTGTCTCCCTCTCTCTGACCCTCTCCCTGCTCCCCACACACACACACACACACACACTCTCTCTCTCTCCTCTCTCTCTCTCTCTCTCAGAAATAAAACTTAAAAAAAAAAAGAACAGTGAGCCGGCAGGTTCAGATGGTGACAAACGTGGACACCCAGCCTGAGGCCACGGCCCGGACAGAGGCAGCGCCGGTTCATTCCGGGATCTCGGACTACACGCGGTGGGGGGGTCCCACAAGGCTGGTTTTGTGAGGCGGTTTTATGAGGACACAGGCCCCCGGGCTCCCCGGTGCTGCTCCAGCCGTACCCGCCCCTGCCTGGCTCCCGGCCCCACCCAGCATCCCTCTCTCCCCGTGAATTAGCCCGTTGGGTCGCTACTGGCAGCCCAAAGGACGTCAGTTACATTACTTCCACGGCAGCATCGTCGTGCGGGAGCGAGCAAGATGTCTGTGGTGACGGGAGAAGGCATTTGAGGAAACTGAGGCAGAGAAGGGAACCGGGGCAGGAGAACAGGGGTGGGGGTGGGGCACGTGAGGCAGAAGAGAGCACGAAGCCCCTGGGGCACCAAGCAGGGGGCCGCAGCCGGGCTCGGGGGACGGGCTGGCGTCGCCCCTGAGCTGCACCGGCCCCGCCCCCGTGTCCTGGCCCCGCTCAGGGCGGAGAGAGCAGCCGGGAAGGACCGCCAGCCGACGGTCCCAGCGGGAACAACCAGGGGTCGAGCCCCCACGAGCCCCCCGTGCGCAAGTCCTCGTGAGCGCTCCCTGCGTGCGCGGGAGGCGCCTTCCCGGGAACGTCCCACCAGAAACGCTAAGAGTAGACCCCGGCCGGGCACCGCCATTCACACCCGCCGGGTGCGAGCCAGCCTGGGCCCCTCCCCCTAGGGAGTGTTCAGGGTCAGTACTGACCATCGGGACACACGGTCCGTCACGCCGGTATCTGCCCGACTTCCTGCTGAGACCGCGTCCCAGAGCTATCTCAGAGTTAGAGGGTAGATTACTAGCGTTATACCATGTGTGTGTGCAGGTGTGTGCAAGTGTGTTGCAGGTAGGTGTGTGCAGTGTGTACAGGTGTGTGTATGCTTGTGTGTGCAGGTGTGTATAGGTGTATGAGTGCCCATGTGTGCAGACCTGTCTGTGTGCGTACAGGTGTGTGCAGGCGTGCGTGTGCACGTGTGTGTGAGTGTGAGTACACACACGTGTACTCTGCCATCCAGCATCCCTGCTAGGGGCACACAGGAGGCCCATTTCACGGACAAGGCAGCAGAAGTCCGGAAAGTTTAAGTGAAAAACCGCAGCTTCAGAAAGGGAGAAAATGAGAAGGCCGCGGCCCAGAGAAGGGCTGAGGGGCGCGGGCTGCCACGGCCGGAGCCTCCCCGAGGGGCTCCTCCGGGCCCCCCGAGGCGAGGAAGTCGGCCGAGGAGAGACGCAGCAGCAGCCTGCACTTTTTCAGCCAAAGCCCCGGGAAGAGCGGCACCTTCGCTGCCAGTTATCTTCTGGGCACGAGTTTTCAGACACACTTACCAAACCACCTCCCGCCTCCCTGAGGGTCTCTGGGGCTCATCCCTCTGGGTCACCACCTGCCACAGGGGCCCCGATGCCACCGTTTTCCCTTTACACATGAAGAAACAGGCCCAGAAGCACATTCGTTCATGCACGTGACCAGTCACTACGGACTGTCCGCCAGGCCAGGTACTGCTCTGGCCCCGGGGGACACAGAGCACCATGCAAATGATTAACGACGGTCATGTGATGAAGAGTGAGAGCAGGCGGTCAGGGAGGACCCCGAGGAGGGGGGCCCTAAGCTGAGCCCTAAGCCAAAGAAGAACCAGATGACAATCAGGGGAAGTGTTCCCAGCAGAGGGAGCAGCAAGGGCAAAGGCCCCTGGTCTGGGCTGCAGGCAGCTGGGGCAGGGGGAGGTGACGGGGCACGGGGGGGCGATGGGGGCACGGGGGCAGGGACGGGGCACGGGCAGGGGGACAGGGAGGCACGGGGCAGGGGAGGTGACGGGGGCACGGGGCAGGGGGACGGGGCACGGGGGCAGGGGGAGGTGACGGGGGCACAGGGGCAGGGGACGGGGCACGGGGCAGGGGGAGGTGGGACGGGGCACGGGGGCAGGGGGACGGGGGCAGGTGATGGGGCAGGTGATGGAGGGCACGGGGGCAGGTGACGAGGGCACGGTGCGGTGACGGGGCAGGTGACGGCGGCACAGGGGCAGGTGATGGGGGCAGGTGACGAGGGGCACAGGGGCAGGTGGATGGGGGGCAGGCAGGACGAGGGCACAGGGCAGGTGATGGGGCAGGTGACGAGGGCACTGGGGGCAGGGGGAGGATGGGGCACGGGGGCAGGTGACGAGGGCACAGGGGTGAGGTGATAGGGCAGGTAAGGGGATGAGGGCACGGGGCAGGGGGGAGGTGATGGGGGCATGGGGGCAGGTGACGAGGGCACAGGGGCAGGTGATGGGGGCAGGTGATGAGGGCACAGGGGCAGGTGACGAGGGCACAGGGACAGGTGATGGGGGCAGGTGACGAGGGCACAGGGGCAGGTGACGAGGGCACGGGGGCAGGTGATGGGGGCATAGAGGGAGGTGACAGGGGCACAGGGGGAGGTGACAGGTGCAGACAGGTCTTCCTGGGCTCACCGTGGAGACCACGTGGGCCACAGGACCGTGGGGCACGTGGGGATGGCCAGCTGCCCCCGCAGGAAGGACGGAAGCCTGATGCAGTGGTGGTGGGGAAGGCCCAGCGAGCCCCTAGGGAAGGTCAGTGGGGTCTGCACACTGGCAGACGGAAGAGATGACAAGAGAGGGCGACAAGGTGCTGGTTACAGGTTTGCCCAAAACTGCCCTGCCCAGACCACAGCATCAAGGCCACAGCCCGGGATTTAATTCCGGATTTGCAACTCACACCCACACTTTCGTCTCTATGGCATGGAGGCGATCAGCATGTCATGTCACCGGTGTGATTTACCAAATACCCCAAACTGTAAGTCGGGGATTTGTCTCCAGTTTGAAACGAGCCCGTGTGGGTAGATGGAAATCTAAGAGGTAACGTGTATGCAGTCGGGGAAAAGAACGGTACGGTGAGTTGGGAGACTGAAATCACCAGAGAGGCTAGAACCCGGCCCCCTGAAGACCATGCCTGACCATGCCGTGGCCCAGGGTGCCGTGGCCCAGGGCGCTGTGACCTGACCTGTGCCCAGGGAGCCCCATCCCCACCCATGTCAAGAGCCACGGGAATGTGTCCCCGCCGCCTGGGGTGATGAAATACAGGGCGGGATGGAGGCCCAGCTTTGCCGCTTACTGGCTGAGCGGCCGTGGACCAAGTTCTATCTCCTGACCCACATGAGGCAACGTAAACCAATGGCAGACACCAAAGGCTCACTGGGGGATCTAGAGGGAAAGTCCCTGTGGATGCCCTCCTTCAGCAAGACACCCCCCCAGGGCCCCTGAGGATGGCCACCCCCCTGATGGCCCCGTGGAGGTAGCCGCCATGCTGACGGGCGCTCCACAGGCTCGGCCTGTCTCTTCTCAGCTCGGCTGCCGCTGTGATAAGAGGCAGAGTTGTTTCTCATCCTCCACACAAATTGGTCTGGCCTAGTAAGCTCTGATGTTTAAGACTCCCTCCCTTCCGTCATTATCCAAGCCAGAAAAACAAACATCGGGCTGCCTCCCTCCCTCTGGGGCTCCAGGACAGCCAGCAAGAGGCTGAGGGACCTGGCAGACTAGACACAATTTGCTGCTTGCAATCAAAGCCCTAATTAGTTGATTTCATCAGAGAAGAGAATATTCCGATCACAGTGTATTTTATTAGAAATGTGCAGACGAGGCCTGCCGAAAATTGGTAAAACACACACATTAAATTCATAAACCTGGATGCCTTTAGATTTCACAGGAGAGGATGGCAAGGCAACTTAGCAACAGAAGCAGGACTATCAGCAGCATGATCAGCAGCACCATCATCTTCATCACTGTCGTCACCATGACCAGCTTCATCACCACCATCACCATCAGCATCATCACCACCATCATCACCATCATCACCATCACCACCATTGTCACCATCACCACCATCGTCACCATCACCAACATCGTCACCATCACCACCATCACCATCACCACCACCATCATCACCACCATCGTCACCATCACCACCATCACCACCATCGCCGCCACCATCACCACCATCATCACCATCACCATCATCACCATCGCCACCATCACCATCACCACCATCACCATCGTCACCACTACCATCATCACCATTATCATCATCACCACCATCACCATCACCACCATCACCATCATCACCACCATCACCATCATCACCATCACCATCGTCACCATCACCAACATCATCACCATCACCACCATCGTCACCATCACCACCATCGTCACCATCACCATCGTCACCATCACCACCATCACCATCGTCACCATCACCATCGTCACCATCACCAACATCGTCACCATCACCACCATCACCACCATCGTCACCATCACCATCACCATCACCACCATCACCATCATCACCACCATCACCATCATCATCACCATCACCATCATCACCATCACCATCATTACCATCACCACCACCATCACCATCATCACCATCGTCACCATCACCACCACCACTATCACCATCATCACCACCACCATCACCAACATTACAGCTACCATTTACCAAGCATCCACTGTGTGGCAGACACACCATATGTTTGCTTTCTATTTTAAGTCTCTTAGCAACCCTCAGAGTTAGATAGAATCATCCCTACATTACCGATGGGAGAATTCAGAGCCCAAGAGAGACAGGAGTGTGCCCCAGACAACACAGCAAGGTCATGGTTTAGGCCACATGGTGCCCAGACTGCCACGTCTCCCTGCCCTGAAACTCCCCTTCACTGTGACTGTTTCTTAATTCCTTTCCCTGCAGCCTAGTCTGACCTCATGACGCTGTGTCCCCACCCCCGGGGCAGTCTATTTCTCAACATTATTTCCCAGAGTGCTCTGCACGGGCGCCCTTTGACACCCCTTTCTGCTTAAAGTTGCAAAGTGGCTGCTCTGGTCTGCACTGAGCCTGGCCTGCACACATGGATAGAGAGGAGAAGCTCAGCAAACAGTGACACGGGGAGGGGATGGGGGGACAGGGCTCTGGTCAAGTACGACGTGCAGTGCATGCTGGACAGACTAGGAGCCTCCGCTGCTCCCGGCGGTCCGTCACAGGTGCCTGGAGGACGCGCATATGGAGCCGCGCCCTCTGAATCATGCTGGGACGGCATCTGGACGCTTCTCGTACTGGGTCAGTGAGACCTCCAGTGGTTGGGGGGGGGCCTGGAGGAGGAGATTCAAGACACGCTAGCATTCCAGGGAAGGAATGAGGGACTCGTGAGGCTCAATCCCAGAGCACCCACTGAGTTCCAACTGGACATGGCGCCCAGGGGCCGTGGGCCCACCGAGCCCCGAGCCTGTGACCCCCCTCCCCCCACAGCCCCTGGCAGGTAAGACAAGCAGGGGCAAGGCATCACAGGTGACTGCATCTCCACATGTCTGTCCGGGCTGCAGAGGGACGCGCAGGCGGCAGCAGCCGTGGGCTGATCTCAGGACCCTGGAGAGGGCACGGCTCTCCCGGACCCACGGGCCCCCAGCAAGGGGGAGGGAATCGCTGGGCTCTGGAGCCCGGAGTTCATCTACACACACGTCTGGCGAGGCTGTAGATGCAGTCTTGGCAAACTACGGCCCACGGCCCAACCTGACGTCCTGCCTGTCTTACGAATCAAATTTGATTGGCACACAGCCACACCCATCCATCTTCACATGGTCCCTTACTGAGTTCGCACCGAGGTGGCACAGGGGAGTGGCCTGACAAAGCCCGTGTGGCCCACAGAGCCGAAAATATTTATTAAGCGGCCCTTTACAGAAAATGTTTGCTCCTAAAAGAAAACACCTAGGAGGAAAATCCGCCTAAGGCCCCTGGGATAGGGTCTTCCGGAAGCTGTCAGCCAAGGGGTAGGGACAGATGTGGGGAAAGCAGAGTGACCCCCCCCCCCCGCTATAGTCAGAATAGAAACGAAATGTTTTAACCTTTCCTAATAAAATACCACCAACACCTTCAGACACCATCTTGGCCACAATTATTTCAAGTGACAGAAAACACTTTTTCCTGAGGTTTTTTTTTTAATCCATGATAAAATATGCTTGAAATCTACTGGGGGAAATTAAGGAACACGTTCCCCTCGAAGGCGGTAATTAAGAAGCACATGTGGACATAGATGTACCAGCCGCGGCCAAGCCCTTCAACGTGCGCTTCCCGGATGCAGCCCAGCTGGCTAGCTCCCTGCTCATAAGGCCATTGCCACGTCCAAACGCCGCGTGGCACGCAAATCCCACCGATACGACTTCATTAAGGAGGAGGCTGGCAGTCTGCCAAGTGCTTCTTGAAGCCCCGCGGAAACACCACCCCACCTCTTCCAGCTGACACAGAAGAGACCCTAAAAGATGGCCGTTTATGCCTCTGAGAAAGGGGAGTCCAAGGGGGGGATTTCAGCAGGGAAAACGGACGAGGCACAACGATGGCCTGGTCCGGGGCAGTTCGCCCTGGTTATCTTCCAGAGAGCGACAGAACAAACACAACCGATGTTGCCAGGGGGTCCATCAAGAGAAGAGTTGACGAAGGCCGAGATATCGGAGTTTGGTCTTGACGGATGCATAGGAGTTTTCCAGGGCAGAGAATCTAGGAACGTTTAACAGCTAGAAGCAAGGTGGGACTTCAGAGTGGCTGGAGGGGTCCAGCCTAGGGGTGGCCAGAAAAAGGACACAGGTGCAGCCAAAGGCTGAAGGTTTCACGCAGGAAGATGGCATCATACTGGGAAGACAGTGCTGATGGCAGAGAACACAAGCAAAGGGCACACAGCCCCGGAAGATGCCCTAATCTATGATCTCCCCTCTGTTCCTCCAGCTGGTGAACCCCCCCTCCCCGCATTCTGTTCTGCTCTCGGGATAGTGTCCAGACCACAGCACCCTCCAGAGTCAAAGTTCCTTGAAGTCAGAGAAGAAGAAAAGGAAGGAGGAGCAGAGAGCACCTTTGATACTGGTGTCCAGAAGTTACTTGACCTTGAGCCTCAAGGACACTGACCCTCCCCCCAGCCTCATGCAGGTCCCAGAAGCCCCGGCCCCTTCCACGGCCTCCCCGAGCCTCCCCAGCGTCTTCAACGCCACCACTGTGCCTCCCGGCGGGATCAGCAGGCCGCTGACACGGCCCTAGTTAGGCTTCACGCTCCTGGAGGGCGGGGGTCGCATCCCACCCCTCGGCGCGCCAGACGAGCTCATCTCCAGCTTCCCGTGGTCTTGAGCCTAACACAGACGACCACGTGCTGTTTGTGTCCACGTCGAGGCTCCGCTACAGGGGTACAGCCCCTAAAGAACGGGAAGCAGCACACTCCCGTTCACAGCCGCGTTCTTCACAAGGGCCAAGAGGCGAAGCACCAAGTGTCCATCAAGGGATGAATGAGACATAACGAGGTCCGTCCACACGCTGGAATATCGGGTGCCCGGAAAAAGGACGTGCTGACGCCCGTTACACGTGGACCTTGAGAACGCGCCACCCGGTGAAATGAACCGACACGAGGGGACAGACAGGTCAGGATCCCACTCGTGCAGGGTTCCCGGTGGAGACGGGTGCACAGGGACAGAACGTAGCCGGTGGGCGCGGGGCAGGGACGGGGCTGGGGAGTTCCTGTCTAAAGGCACAGAGCTACAGCTGGGAAGAAGGAAGGTCCTGGAGATGGACGGTGGGGACGGACGCAGAGCAACGTGAACACAGTTACCGTCACTGAGCCACACAGTTATAAACGGTCAAAATGGTAAATGGCATGTCGCGTACGTTTCACCGCAGTTGGGTAGAGAAGCCACCGGGAGCAGGTGTGTACACGCGGGCGGGGAAGGCTGGCCTCCAGGGCTCGGTGGTCCTGTGGGAGTGCCGCGGGGGCCCCTCTCGGGGGCTCATTCTGCCACACCCTTCCCGTTCCTCAGGTGCCCTCTGTCCCCTGCCCCCCACACGTCCCTGCAGAGAAGCACCCTGGGGCGGGCCCTTCAGCCGAGGAGAATGGGAACAAGAGCATAGTGGGTTCCCCAGGTCTCTTCTGGAAAGTGGACAGTGTAGACGGTGTGGATGGTGTGGATGGTGTGGACGGTGTGGGCAGTGAGGATGGTGTGGACGGTGAGGACGGTGTGGACAGTGTGGACGGTGTGGAAGGTGTGGATGGTGTGGGCGGTGTGGGCGGTGTGGATGGTGAGGGTGGTGTGGACAGTGCAGATGGTGTGGACGGTGTGGGCGGTGAGGACGGTGTGGACAGTGTGTCGAGTGCAGACAGTGTGAACAGTGTGGACGGTGAGGACAGTGTGGATGGTGAGGGTGGTGTGGGCCTTGTAGACAGTATGGGCAGTGCAGACGGTGTGAACAGTGTGGGTGGTGAGGGTGGTGAGGACGGTGTGGACAGTAAGGACAGTGTGGATGGTGAGGGTGGTATGGACAGTATGACGGTGTGGACAGTGCTGACGATGTAGACAGTGTGGGCAGTGAGGACGGTATGGATGGTGAGGGTGGTGAGGACGGTGTGGGTGGTGTGGATGGTGAGGGTGGTGTGGATGGTGTAGACGGTGAGGATGGTGTGGACAGTGTGGACAGTGCAGACAGTGTGAATGGTCTAGGTGGTGAGGACGGTGTGGACAGTGAGGGTGATATGGACAGTATGATGGTGTAGACAGTGCTGACGGTGTGGTTGGTGAGGACGGTGTGGACGGTGAGGGTGGTGTGGATGGTGAAGACGGTGTGGGCAGTGAGGGTGGTGTGGATGGTGTGGATGGTGAGGATGGTGTGGACAGTGTGAACGGTGTGGACTATGTGGATGGTGAGAATGGTGAGGACGGTGTGGCCGGTGCAAACTGTGTGGACAGTGTGGACAGTGTAGACAGATGTAGACGGTGCAGACAGTATAGACGGTGCAGGCGGCGTGGAACAGCCCAGGGAAGGGCAGACCTATGCCTAAAGCCCAGCTCCGGCTCTGTGACCTCTCCCGTCACTTCCCCGCACCCCGGCTTTCTCTTTTCTGCAACGGGGTGACCATCCTCAAGAAGCAGGTGAATTTGCACCTTGCTGGGGGCTGGAGGCGTGTCCCCAAATTCCTCCGTGAAGCCCTGACCCCTGGTGTGAGGGATCTTGGAAATGGGCGTCCAGGAGGCGTTGAGGGTTCACCGCCTGGGTCCCGAGGGGACAGCGCCCTTGTCGGAGGAGACGCCAGCGGGCACTGACCTCTCCCCACCACGGGAGGACACAGAAGACGGCGAGTGCAGCCGGGAAGAAGGCGCGCTCTCTCCGAACCGCATCTGCCGGCGCCCGGACCCGGGACCTCCAGGCAACAGGCCGGTGAGACCACAGGTGTGTTGTTTGGGGCCCGCCTGTGGGGCTCTGCTCCGGCACCTGTGCTGAGCCAGACACCACCCCGCAGGGCGCCAGGTGGACAGCACCCCCGCGTGCACACGGCCGGGGCGGGGAGGGGAGGACGGGGATAGTGCGCCCGCTGACCTGGTTGTAGAGGGCGCAGATGTGCAGGGCCGTGTTCCCGGAGGCGTTCTGGGCCGCCATGTCCGCCCCGTAGAACAGCAGGTGCTCCAGATGCTGCACGTGGCCGTACCTGCAGGCCTGAAACGAGAGTCCACGCCTCGGTCAGAAAACCGCCCGCGAACCTCCAGGCTCCCCGGAAGCCGCGGTGCCGCCGACCGCAGTCCAGCCGGCGTTGTGGACCAGGGCCCCAAACACACGGGCACCCACAGCCCTGAGCCTCGGGGGCCCAGAGATGCCTGACGGGGGACTGGGGTGGGGGAGCTCGTGACAGGACCCAGCGCCGGGCTGGGCTGGGCTCCTGCACCGCGGCTCCGTGAAGGGCCCCAATGCCCCTTTCATTCGGGCCTGGGGCTCAACGCCCAGAGAGCCCCTCACCCCGGGCGGGTGTGCAAATAGCCAGAAGGGGTGCGGCCAGCCGCTGCTGTGTCCAGGAAAGGGGGCCCTGCTGTTGCTGTAAACTGTAACCCAGCCTCTGAGGGGCTTTCAGGAGGCGGGAGGCAGGCAGCCCCCCGGGGAGATTTCTCCCCCTCCCCCTCCGGCCCTTCAAAGGCGGTGACATGTGCTACTCATGAACCGACAGGGCTCTGGGGTCAGACAGATCTGTGCCCAAGTCATGGATTTTCCATTTTCTAGAACTTTCCCCCGTGAGCCTATGTCTTCAAATGCAGAAGGAAACGCTACTCCCCACAGGGCTCTCAGAAGAGTCCCGTAGGGTAAGGGACCCGGGAGGGCCTGCGCGATGCCCGGTGCCAGGCCGGCCCCCACCCGCTGCGGCTCGCGGGGAGCGGGAGGCCCCACGCCGCGACCAGGGCACCGCCGTCCAGCTCCCGCAGGGGGTTCTGGGCACGCCTCGTGGCGTCGGGGCAGGAAGTCCGATCCGACCGGCCCCCACCCCAGCTGCCCGCGCTCTCCCGGCACCTTGGCAAAGGCCAGCGCGTGGCCATCGGCGGGCAGCATCGAAGGCACGCGGCCCCTGACCCTGGGAGCAGTGGCAGCCTGACGGGAGACGGAAGGCCAGGAAGCGGGTCCTGACCCCCACCCCCCACGCCGAGCGTGGCTGCTGAGGCGCGCGCTGGGAGGACGCGGGGCGGCCAGCGCTCACTGTCGCACGCTCCGGATCACGGGGCGGGCTGGGGGGCCGCGCCCGTGCGTGGTCTCCGGGAAAAGGCGGCGCCTCAGGAAAGATGTCGGAACTGTTACTTGGAGGAGCTGACACGGAAAACCCAAGAAACGTCCGTCCCCGTCGCTGTGCCCGCCGCCGCGCGAAGTCACTGATGCACGAAGCAGGCAGTTATCTGAAGGCGGGTGTTTTGACCTGCCCACTCCCTCCTTCTGCATTTCCGGGGGGCGGGGGGGAGCGTGTACGCTCAGGGGCAGCCCCTGGGCCTGGACAACCGGCCCCAGGCTGGGGGGGGCGGGGGCGGGCACGGGGCTCCCGTGAGGAACCAGGCGGGACCAGTCAGAAGCTCCCTGTCTTCCAGAACGGCCGCGGAGAAACCGCCGAGGCCTACAGCTGCTGGGCGCCCCGTGAGAAGGGCACAGGGGCAGAGGGAGGGAGGGCAGACGCGGAGACGAGGACAGACACACGCCCGGTGACGGGCCCTCCCTCCCGGCCGCACCTGGACTTCCCAGGACACGAAGCCTGGACACCGCTTGCACCTCCCTTCTACCAGCGTGAGCTGAGCTCTCTGTGCCTCAGAGCAGGGGGCGCGGGCTCAGCAGCCCCCCCGCAGGACGGAGCAGAGCCCCCTCAGCCGCCGTGCGGGCCGGTGATGCAGGCGAGGAATACCGATGGATGCAAAACCAGCAGGCGAGCGGGGGATGAGGAAAGAACTTTCTGGAGCCTCAAACACCCCATAGAATTCTAATTACAGAAGCAAAAAGAGGAGCCTGGCGGACTCCCCCTGCTCAGGCGGTCAGAGTTACTGTCGCTGGCGAAGCGCAACGTCACCCTGGGCCCGCGACAGATGAATGTCAGGAATACGATGTTGTTCCTACGATGTTCCTGCCACGACACACACCCGGACCTCTGCGCCCGAGTTGAGGGGTGGTCTCCAGAGTGGCTGTCCTGCGATGGTCACAGGGGTCCCCTGCACCTCCCCAGATGGAAGGAATCCATCGGGGTCCCAGAGGGGAGCCTTTCAGTACAAGGGACGTTACTGGGGGCAAAACTCAAATGTGGTCACCGAGTGAAGGTGCGCCAGGTTCTCCGTAGTTTTCTTGCAACTTTTCCGGAAGTTTGAAGCCACAATCGTCCTTTACAATTTAGAAAGAGAAACTAGGAGTTGTTTGACACAAAGACCTTAAAGCTCAGGAAAGTAAGAAATCTGATCCCCCGTGAGAAGCTGTGCTAACTGTCCCTCCCTTTTTGTTGAACAGGGTGCTGTGGCTTCTGGCCTTCGAGGGGCAGCTTAAAAGGGAGGCCAGAGGCCAGGGAGCCGACGCCTGAGACGGAACGGCACCCCGCACACTCCTGTATCATAACCGTTTTCACCGGTGCTTTCTGGGAAATGCACATGCAGGGGCTCCGCCCGACATCGACTGCCTGCGAAGCTCCTGGGCGGGCATTTCTGGAGACGTGTCCCCACGAGACGGGGGGGGCGAGGGGGGCACTCACCCCAGCTACACCAGCACCCACCCCATCACTGGCCAATCACAGAATTTGGAGCTAAATTAGGGAAAAGGGCGCTCCTTCCTCCAAGCACTTTACTGCCACCTGCTGGCCGCCTCCTGTGACACAGTCACAGGCCAAAGACAGGGCGGCTGGCAGAGAGGCGGCCGGGGGTCCTGCAACGCGGGGAGAACGTGCGGGCTTCACTGCACCGCGGCCGAGCGGCAAACGCCTCTGCCTGGTTCTGTGCCACCAGGACAATAACGTAAATCCACGCCACGCAAGCATCTCTCCGGCGGCCTGCGCTTATAACGTGGGCGGGAGACCGCACCACCCGACGCTCAGAAGACCACACTCCACCATTTCAGCCCTCACCTGGCGGGGAAGTGAGGTGCCCGTCGGCGCACAGACACCCGCGTACCCAAACGCAAGCGACCGTGGCTTGCTGACTCGAGCCACTGGCGGCCCCCAGCCCTCTGTTCCGTGGCTTTCAAACGCCCACCGTGGTCTTGCTGCCTATCCGGGGGAGGAGGAGGGAAGTGCACCAATGAGGGCGTGGCTGGCAGGCAAACCAGGAAGTGGCATCATGAGCCGAACTACGTCCTCCCAAATTCCTGTGCCGGAGTCCTGACCCCAGCTCCCCAAACGTGACTGCATGAGAGACAGGATTTGCAGAGGTGACTGGGGTAAAATGCTGCCACCGGGGGTCCCTGATCCCCTGGGCCTGGGGTCCTCATAAGAAGAGGGGATCAGGACCCAGACGTGCACAGAGGGACGGCCCCGTGAGGGCACAGGGGGAGGGCGGCCATCCACACGCAGGAGAGAGGCCTCGGGGGCCCTGGCCCTGCCCCCACCCGGCCCTCGGGGAGCCAGCACACGTCTGCTGTGTGAGTGGCCGACTCCGTCACGATCACAACCGCCCTAACAAACCAGTGCGATGGGTTCAGATCGACTAGTCTGTAAGTTTCACCTTTCACAGAAAACGTGTCATGCCGAGAATTCCAAACGGAAAGGTGTATGTGGACATCCTGACACCTGCCCACGTTCCCTACAGAGTCTGTGGCTTTCATAACATGCTTTTTGGACATTCAACGGTTCTGGAGACTTCACCTCCCAGGAGAACGCAGGCCCACTGGGGGGAGGGTGGCGCCCCTACCACCTCGGTCTGGAGTCTTCACCCCTCCCCTCCCCTCCCGCGCCCTCCTCTCCTCTCAGCCCCACGGATCGGGACTGGCTGGAAAGACAATCACTCAATCTCCCCGGAGGCCCACGGCAAAAGATGCCTTGATCACTTCTCCAACGGGATCCGGGCTCAGCTGGGCAGGGCAGGGGCCTGGATCCGACGCCCCGGGTCAGTACATGGCAGACCCCACAGCCAGGTGAGGCACCTTCCTGCAGCTCCAGCTGCCGGGACCCCGGGAGGCTTGGCGGCTCGTGGCGTGGGGTGGGGGCTGGAGCATGGGACTGCGGAGGCACGCTCCCAAGCACCTCGTGGCTGGGGACCCTCAGATCAGGGGGTCCTCACCTATAAAGGTGTCCCCTGCATCTGGGGACAGACTAGACTGTGCCCTGCGAAGCCCAAGCAGGCGCCGTGGAAATGCCATCTCTGGGTGCACTCGTCACCCCGTGAGGCCAGCGACGCCACCGTCCCTGGCCTGAGACCGCATCTGCCCATCACTGCGGCCAGGCTTGGATGCTCCGCTCTGCATGGAGCCCTCCTACCCGCTCTGGTTAGACCTGGCCACTCCCTGCGGGAGTTCCCGGTCCCCGCCTGTGCTCACGTCAGCCCCGGGCTCCGCGGGACATGCCAGGTGTCCCAGCGCCCTGGGGAAACCCCAACTTAAACGAAGACCAGAGTCCACGCCAACTGAAGGCTAACCCCCAAGCAGTATTCAGGAGCACGTGCGGTGCAGGGCCGGGGCCGCCACAGTCTTGCCCCATGTGGCCGGGAGCCGGGGACGCAGTCCCCACACAACACACCAGGCATACACCTTGCCACGAGCGCCCTCGTAACCTCCCGGAGCCTGTCCCCTGACCATGGCGGCTCGGGGGAAATTCCAAGGACTTGGGGGAGAAGAGGCCTGAGGAGGAGCGGGGATGAGCCTGGTGAGGGAGGGGAGCCGCCGCCACGAATTGTCACATTTCTTCAAGGTTAAAACTCCTCATTTAAAACTTAGGATAATAAACAGCGGCCAGTACAAGTTAAGATGAGTGACAAAACATCCTTCAGGAAGTTGTTGAGGAAATCAAATGACATCTACAGAAAGGCCTGTGAGCAAAGTGGTTAAGTGCTCTCTGACGGCGGCATGTTACAACAGCCCTGTGCTGCTGCTGCTGGCCTGGGGAGCATGATGGCGATCGGGGTGTGGCTGGGCCAAGATCGGGGAGGACTCAGGCTAGGATGAGTGACGGGTGCGTGGACCTCAGTGGAAGATTGTGACGGGGGAGGGGGGCACAGGGGAGGCGCCTGGGTGGCTTAGTCGGTTGAGCGTCCGACTGTCGCTTAGGTCATGATCTCGCGGTTCGTGGGTTCGAGCCCCGCGTCGGGCTCTGTGCTGACTGCCAGCTCAGAGCCTGGAGCCTGTTTCAGTCTGTGACTCCCTCTCTCTCTGACCCTCCCCTGCTCACGCTGTCTCTCTCTCCTAGAAATAAAAAATATTAAAAAAAAAAAGAGTGACAAAGCCCACACTCTATTAAAAAAAAAAAAAAGATGTGTGTGAGGCGTTCATGGGCCAAGTGGACCGTGGTGGGGCGTGGCCGGGCAGGATGCGTGATGGGGGCGGTGACGTAGTGGGGGAAGACAGTGACGGGCGTGGCCAGGCAAGGAAGACAGGGGAATTGGGGCGTGGCCGGGCAAGGATGCGTGATGGGGCGGGGCGTCAGTGGAGGACAGTGACGGGCGTGGCCGGGTGAGGGAAGTGAGATGGGGCGGGGCGTCAGTGGAGAACAGTGACGGGCGTAGCCAGGCAAAAGGAAGACGGGGAGGTGGGGCGTGGCGGGCAAGGATGCGTGATGGGACGGGGACGTCAGTGGAGGACAGTGACGAGGCGTGGCCGGGTGAAGTCAGAGATGGGGCGGGGATGTCAGTGGAGGACAGTGACGGGGCGTGGCCGGGTGGGGAAGTCAAGAAATGGGGGCGGGGATGTCAGTGGAGGACAGTGACGGGGCGTGGCCGGGTGAGGAAGTCAGAGATGGGGGCGGGGACGTCAGTGGAGGACAGTGACGGGGCGTGGCCAGGCAAGGAAGACGGGGTAGGGCGTGGCCGAACAGAGATGCGTGATGGGGGCGGGGCGTCAGTGGAGGACAGTGACGGGGCGTGGCCGGGTGAGGGAGTCAGAAATGGGGGCGGGGATGTCAGTGGAGGACAGTGGCGGGGCGTGGCCGGGTGAGGAAGTCAGAGATGGGGCGGGACGTCAGTGGAGGACAGTGACGGGGGGCGTGGCCAGGCAAGGAAGACGGGGGTGGGGCGTGGCCGGCAGGATGCGTGATGGGGCGGGGACGTCAGTGGAGGACAGTGGGCGTGGCCGGGTAGGGAGTCAGAGATGGGGCGGGGATGTCAGTGGAGGACAGTGGCGGGGCGTGGCGGGTGAGGAAGTCAGAAATGGGGGCGGGGATGTCAGTGGAGGACAGTGACGGGGCGTGGCGGGTGAGGAAGTCAGAGATGGGGGCGGGGACGTCAGTGGAGGACAGTGACGGGGCGTGGCCAGGCAAGGAAGACGAGTGGGGGCGTGGCCGGAGCAGGATGCGTGATGGGGCGGGGGCGTCAGTGGAGGACAGTGGCAGGCGTGGCGGGTGAGAAGTCAGAGATGGGGCGGGGACGTCAGTGGAGGACAGTGACGGGGCGTGGCCAGGCAAGGAAGACGGGGGGTGGCGTGGCCGGAGCAAGGATGCGTGATGGGGGCGGGGACGTCAGTGGAGGACCCGAGTGACGGGGGCGTGGCGGGTGAGTCAGAAATGGGGGCGTGGCCGGGCAAGGATGCGTGATGGGGGCGGGGACGTCAGTGGAGGACAGTGACGGGGGGCGTGGCCGGGTGAGGAAGTCAGAGATGGGGGCGGGGATGTCAGTGGAAGACAGTGACGGGGGCGTGGCCGAGCGGGGAACAAAGGAATGGGGCGTGGCCGGGGAAGATAATGGGGGCCACAAAGACCGTGCACCTACCCCGTAGTAAAGTAACTGCAGTAACTGCAGTAAAGCGCTTCACGTGAATTTTTTCCTTTAACTCTAGAGCTCTCTCTGACTGATCACCGAGCGAATTCTAGAGATTAGCAAACACGCTCAGAGAGGGCAAGACACTCGCTCAGGCGACCCAGGCAGGGTGGAGGGGCCGCTGCCTCCCAGGCCAGAGTACACTGGACTGACAGCAGGAGGGGGAATCACCCAGGCCCAGGGAGGGAGGGCGCAGCCGCACTGCGTGGGAACGAGGCAGCTGTCCCCTCCCTGGGGGCAGCCACCCTCTCCGAACTCCCAGACTCTGTAACACGTCCTAGAGTCCTGACACACTCAGACCCAAGGTCCACAGGCCCTGCGGGGTGCAAGGGAGGCACAAGAGAGCAGAACCTCCCCCGCCCCCGGCCCCTGATGTTCCTGGTTGTGGGAATGCATTTGGGTGTTTTACGCTTTCTTCCCTCTGCAACTTGGGATTTTCTGACCGTCTCCCTGTTGAGCAGTTAATCTGAAGAACAAAGAATTTGCAGACAAGCTGCGGACAGAAACGCGCACTTCCAGAGTAGGCCTGCAGGGGGCGGGCATCCTGAAGCCGGGCGCCCGCAGGTGCTCCGCCGGCAAAGCTCTTCAGCACCTGGCCTTGGCAAGGCCCAGGAGCAGGTCTCCCGGTGGTCGCGCAGGATCCCTGGAAGGGCCTGGAGCCAGCAGCTGGAAGCGGCTGTCCCCGCTCTGGGGTGCGAGGCCCAGGGACAGACCTCAAATGCAGAACCGGAGCCCCCAGAACCCCACAGCGCGTCTCCTGAGAGCAGAGCCACCCAGCTGGCTGCGGGCCAGAACCTGCCTCCTCTACGTCCTGCTGCCGTGGATGCGCCGCCACGTTAGGGGCGGCCGCTGGGAACCCCTGGACGCCGTGGTGTGAGTGGGGCTGGGAGTGAGCTCAGGCGGCTGTTGACCCAGCTGCCTTGGGCAGGTCCCTCACCCTCTCCGGGCCTATTAACCCGTCTAATGGAGGCCAGCAGGGTTCTGCGGGGGTTGCTCCAGGGTGTGAGGGACGGGGCAAATCAGGACGATGTCAGAGCCGACTGGGGGTGAGACT
>JAESUZ010001930.1:0-76909 GCA_017311185.1 Proteles cristata cristata | reverse complement strand
AATGTTTTTAGGTAATGAATCCCATAGGAATTCTACTGAAAGCTATGGATCCTCTCCATGGAAAAATGTAGGACTACCCGCATACACACACAGTTTTATTACTCCAGGGATCCTAGGTAGGTCAGGAACTTGCCACTTAACATTGTTTTTTTATGTTGTTTGCAAAACAAGTTTCTTTTCATATGGAAAAAGTTATTGTATGCTTTTTGTATATATTAAAATGGCCATTCCTGCCTCAGGATTGTCAGTGTATAATAATTTTATTTTTTATATTTTAATCTGTCAGTACTTTACTGTTTTGAATGATATCAATCCAGAGTCCAATTTTTCAAATATTCTTTTTTCTGAAACTAGTTATTGAACAATCTATCTTTTCTCTGCTGTTATGAAATGACACCTTTAACATAAACATATTTCCATGTATACTTGGGGCTATTTTAGAACTCTATTCTATTCCCTTCATCTGTTCACCTGTTCTGCACAAATACCATACTTTTTTTTTTTTTAATTCTAGTTAGTCAACATGTAGTATAATATTGGTTTCAGGAATAGAAGTTAGTGATTCATCACTGACATACAACACCCAGTGCCCATTACAAGTGCCCTCCTTAATCCCCATCACCCATTTAGCCCATTCCCCTCCCCCGTCTCCCCTCCAGCAACCCTCAGTTTGTTCCCTATGGTTAAGAGTCCCTTATGGTTTGTCTCCCTCTCTGTTTTTTTCTTTTTTCAAGTACCATACTTTTTAAATGACTATAGCTTTATATGTTTTTTGTGTTTTGTAAGACAGTTCCCCCCTTGCCTTTCTTATTTTTCAAAATTATAACTTTATTAGTTTTGAATATGAATTTTGGAATTAGCCTGTCCAGTACATGAAAATTTCAGTGGGAATTTGGATTGGAAGTACATGGAATTTTATGTACTAAATTCTGGGAGAATGTGCATCTTTTAATTATTGAATCTGCCCACCTTTGAGCATATTTCTCCATTCAGATTTCCTTCAAGCCCTTTAGGATAACTTACATACATTTCTCTGTAAGCAGTCTTCCACATTTTTGTTTATACCCAGCCGCATTATAGTTTTTGTTCCTCTAATAAATTTGATCTCATTTTCATTTACCTTTTCTAAATTACTAACCCAATATATAGGAAAGTCTTTGATTTTTTGGCAACTTTTTATTTTGGTATAACTTCAAACTAACAGGAAAGTTGCAAGAATAGTACAAGTACCTCCTTTATATCCTCTACCCACCTGTATTTCCTTTTAAAATACTTCATTGATTTCCTTTTCCAAATGTAAAACTCTGATCTGTTTCAAGTTTATCTTGGAGACCTGGTGAC
Organism: Proteles cristata cristata; assembly: GCA_017311185.1. NCBI lineage: Eukaryota > Metazoa > Chordata > Mammalia > Carnivora > Hyaenidae > Proteles > Proteles cristata. Next base: position 75,568 of record JAESUZ010001930.1, on the reverse strand, counting down.
AATATGAGGTATGGACCCAACTGTGTCTTTTTTCCAAATGGCTATCTAGTTGTCCAAATGCCATTTATTTTAAAATTCGTATTTTCCCAGTGATTATAGCTATCAGTTTATTAGATACCAAATTTCTATATGCATTTAGGTATCTTTTTGGACATGTTATATGCATGTGTTGTTTTATCTGCTCTTCCTATCCTATTGTCACACTGTTTTATTTTTTTTAATGTTTTATTTATTTCTGAGAGAGTGAGAGAGACAGCGTGAGCAGGGGAGGCTCAGAAAGAGAGGGAGACACAGAATCAGAAGCAGGCTCCAGGCTCTGAGCTGGCTGTCAGCACAGAGCCCGACGCAGGGCTCAAAACCACGAACTGTGAAATCATGGCCTGAGCCGAAGTTGGACACTTAACCGACTGAGCCACCCAGGCACCCCCCCCACCGTCCCACTGTTTTAATTGTAGAAGTTGTATAAGATGTTTTCTATCTGAGGGCTTGTGCTCTCATAACTCTTGTTTGTTTCTTGGTAGAAAACTTTTTGAAGGAAGTTTTCTGACTACTACTTACTGTTTTTAAGTTTTCCTAAATAAATAATTATTTCTTTTTGTAAAGTAATACATTAAATAACCTGCAAGAATGCTTTCCCCTAGAACTGCAATATGCAAACACCGTGATGCGCTTTGATTATGTGTGGCTTCGAGACCACTGCCGCTCAGCTTCGTGCTACAACTCCAAGACCCACCAGCGCAGCCTGGACACTGCCAGTGTAGATTTATGCATCAAGCCAAAGACCATTCGTCTGGATGAGACCACACTCTTTCTCACTTGTGAGTAGACAAGAGACTTTGCCCTCATTGGAGTATTCTTCTAAAGAACAATTATTTTGCAAAACTGGTTTGCCCCATTCCATAACAGAGAATTCTGTTTTTTTATTGACGTATAATTAACATAAAATGTTTTCTTAGTTTCAGGTGTATAACATTGACTTGACAATTCTGTACCTTACTCAGTGCTCACAATACATGTAGTCACCATCTATGACCGTACAACATTATTGCCGCATTATTGACTGTATATTCCCTATGCTATACCTTTCATCTCTGTGGCTTGTCAACTTTATAACTGCAAGTTTGTGCTTCTTAATCCCCTTCACCAATTATGCCCCTCCTCCCACCCCCTCTGGCAGCCACCAATTGTCTATCTTGTATTTAAGGAACTGTTTTTTTGTTCATTTGTTTTGTGTTTTTAGATTCCACATATAAGTGAAATCATGTGGTACTGTCTTTGTCTGACTTATTCCACTGAACAAATACCTTCTCAGTCCATCCATGTTATTGCAGATGACAAGATCTCATTTTTTTATGGCTGAATAACATTCCATTGTGTGTATATATATCACATCTTCTTTATCCATTCATCTATCAGTAGTCACTTGGGCTGCTTCCCTATCTTGGGTATTGTGAATAATGCTGCAGTAAACATAGTGGTGCATGTATCTTTTTAAATTGGTGTATTCTTTGGGTAAATACCCAACAGTTGAATTATTAGACAGTACAGTATTTCTATTTTTAATTTTTTGAGTAACCACAGAGCTGTTTTCCACAGTGGCTGCATCAATTTACATTCCCACCAACACTGCATAAGTGATCCCTTTTCTTCACATCCTCGACAACACTTATTAGTTATCTTTTTGATGCTAGCCATTCTGACATGTGTAGGTGATGTCTCATGGTGGTTGTCATTTGCATTTCCTTGATGATGAGTGATGATGAGCATCTTTTCATGTGTCTTTTGACCATCTGGATGTCTTCTTGGAAAAATGTTTATTCAGGTTCTCAGTCCATTGTTAATCAGATTATTTGCTTTTTTGATGTTGAGTTGTGTTCGTTCTTAATATATTTTGGATATTAACCCCTAATTGGATATATCATTTGCAAATATCTTCTCTTGTTCACTGGGTTGCCTTTTTGTTTTGCTGATGGTTTCCTTTGCTGTGCAGAAGCTTTTTATTCTGATGTAGTCCCAATAGTTTACTTTTGCTTTTATTTCCTTTGCCTCAGGAGACATATCTAGAAAAAAGTGGCTATGGCCGATGTCAAAGAAGTTACTGCCTCTGTTCTCTTCCAGGATTTTTATGGTTTCAGGTCTCACATTTAGGTCTTTAATCCATCCTGGTTTGATTTTGTGTGTGGTGTAAGAAAGTGGTCCAGTTTCATTCTCCTGCATGTTGCTGTCCAGTTCTCCCAGCACCATCTGTTGAAGGCACTGTCATTTTCCCATTGCATATTCTTGCCCCCTCTGTTGAAGATTAATTGACCATGTATTTGTGAGCTTATTTCTGGGCTCTCTATTCTGTTCTATTGATCTATGTGTGTATTTTGTGCCAGTACCATACTGGTAGTTGTAGTAACTACAACTTTGTAGTATATCTTGAAATCTGGGATGGTGATACCTCCAGCTTTTTCTTCTCAGGATTACTTTGGCTATTCAGGGCCTTTTGTGGTTACATACAAGCTTTAGAATTATTTGTCCTAGTTCTGTGAAAAACACTGCTGGTGTTTTGATAAGGATTGCATTGAATCTGTAGGTTGGTGTGGGTAGTATGAACATTTTAACAATATTCTTCCAATCCATGAGTATTGGATTACTTTCCATTTTTTGTGTGTTGCCTTCATTTTCTTTCATGAATGTCTTATACTTTTCAGGGTATAGGTCTTCCATCTGTTAAATTGATTCTTAGGTATATCATTCTTTTTGGTTTCAATTGTAAGTTGAATTGTTTTCTTAATTTTTCTTTTTGCTACTTTATTATTAATGTATAGATACACAATATATTTCTGTATATTAATTTTGTATCCTACAACTACTGAATTTATTTACTGAATAAAAGCATTTCTTTGGAACTTCCTGTGAATCTATAATTATTTTAAAATAAAAAGTTAAAAGAAAAAAGTTTTGGAGGAAATAACATTTACAATGAATACATTTGACTACTGATTCCTCTACAGTAAAAAAAATACCACATGCCATAGAAAGGTTATTTCTATGCAAAATATTTGCAACATGTATTACAGAAACTGAAAGCCTATTAATATATAAAGTGTTATTGCCAGTTTGTAAAGAAAAGCACTAGTATAACAATAGAAAAATGTGAGAAAGAAGTGAACAGACAGATCATTAAAGCATGAGTCAGCAAATATTCTGTAAAGGGCCAGATAGTAAAGACTTTTAGGTTTTGCTGGCTGCACAGTCTCTGTCACAACTGTTCAGCTATTCAGTTCTTCAGGAACAGGGTGAAAGCAGACATAGACAATATGTAACCAACTAGGTATCAAGTGTTCCAAAACAGGTGTGATACAGACAACTGCCAGGCAGATTTGACCCATGGGCCATAGTTTCGTAACGCTTGCATTTAAAAAATATATGTCTATACAGATGGCTACAGGCATATGAAAAGATGCTCAACATCACTCATCATCAGGGAAATGTAAATCAAGACTACAATGAGATATCACCTCAGACCTGTCACAATGGCTAAAATCAACAATACGAGAAACAACAGGTGTTGGCGAGGATGTGGAGAAAGGGGAACCCTCTTGCACTATTGGTGGGAATGCAAACTGGTACAGCCACTCTGGAAAACAGTATGGAGGTTCTGCAAAAAAAGTTAAAAATAGAACTACCCTATTACCCAGCATTTACACTACTAGGAATTTACCCAAAGGACACAAAAATACTGACTTGAAGGGACACATGCATCCCGATGTTTATAGCAGCACTGTCAACAATAGCCAAATTTGGAAAGACCCCAAATGTCCATTGACTGATGAATGGATAAAGAAGATATGGTGTATATATACAATGGAATCTTACTCAGCCATCAAAAAGAATGAAATCCTGCCATTTACAATGATACAGATGGAGCTAGAGAGTATTATGCTAAATGAAATAGGTCAGAGAAAGACAAATACTATGATTTCACTCACATGTGAAAATTCGGAAACAAAAGAAATAAGCAAAGGAAAAAAAAGAGAAAGAGAAGCAAACCAAGAAATAGACTCTTAATACAGAGAACTGAGGGTTGCTGGAGGGGAGATGGATGGGGGGATAGGTTTAATGGGTGATGGGCATTAAGGAGAGCACTTACTGTGATGAGCACTGGGTGTTGTATGTATGTGATGGATCACTAAATTCTACTCCTGAAAATAATGTTACATTATATGTTAACTAGCTGGAATTTAAATAAATACTTGAAACAAGATAATAATTAAAAAATAAAAATAAAAGACATATGTCTAACAAATATAAATGTGTAACAAATGTTCTTATTAGCCTTACTAGTAAGTAAATAAATTAAATTACAACAAGAGTTTACCTACCAAATTGGAAAAAAATCTTTAAAAAATAAGAATTCTCTATTTTGATAGGTACACATATATTGCTATAGAGAACGAAAATTGGTATACTTTTAAAAATATTATGGGAAATATATTCTTTTTTAAAAATTTATTTATTTTGAGAGAGAGAAAGAGCACGAGCAGAGGAGGGGCAGAAAGAGACGGAGAGAGAGAATCACAAGCAGGTACTACACTGTCAGCACAGAGCCTGACGTGGGGCTTGATCTCACGAACTCTAAGATCATGACCTGAGCCAAAATAAAGAGTTGGACATTTAACTGACTAAGCCCCCAGGCACCCCAAAATTGGTAGAAATTGGTAGTTATTTTCTAATAAAGTAACTGAAGTTAAATGCACCAAGACACATAAAAGTTTATATCTTCAGTTTTAACAATTTCACCTTTTGCGTTTCTATTTTAAGAAAATTATCAGAAATATAAACAAGGATGGTCACTATTAAATAATAAGGAAATGAAAACTACATGCCCCAGAGCAAATTGGTTAGGTAAATCTTGGTAGTCCATATTCTGCAAATTATAAGGATTAATTTTTACGAAGATTTCATTTTTTTAAGTTTCATTTTCATTCTAGTTCATGTACAGTGAAATATTAGTTTCTGGCGCAGAATTTAGTGATTCAACACTTCCATAATACACCCGGTGCTCATCACAAGTGCCCTCCTTAATCCCCAGCACCTGTTTCACCCATCCCTCCACCCACTTCCCCTCGGGAACCATCAGTTTCTTCTCTATGGTTAAGAGTCTGTGAATTTAAGAAACAAAACAATCATAGGATGAAGATTTAACTTTTTTTAATGCTTATTCACTTATTTTGTGAGAAAGAGAGAATACAAGCAAGGGAGGGGCAGAGAGAGAGGGAGAAAGAGAATCCCAAGGAGTCTCTGCACTGCCAGCATAGAGCCTGTCATAGAGATTGATCACATGACCGTGAGATCATGACCTGAGCTGAAATCAAGACCCAGAGATACCCAACTGACTGAGCCACCCAGGTGCCCTGAAGATTTAAATTTTTATTGATAAAATCACTCTTAAACTATTAAGTGACAAAGGCAGGGTACATGGAAAAGAAGTGGAAACAATTATGCCAAGCTGTTAATAATGGTTTCATCTGTATGTTAGAATGGTAAATATAGGTAATTTTTAAAATTTTTCTCATACTTCTTTGTGTTTTACAAATTCTTCACGATGCTTTTATTGTCATGGGGTGGGAAGCCAAACAGAGAAACAGAGACAGAGACAGAGAAGTAAAAAGAAGTAAGAGAAAAGATAAGATGCCAGCAAAGCCTTTCACTCCCTGTGTTATATCCTTTGTGTATCCTGAATATTTTCTAAAGCATTTTGGGGGAATTGATTTTTTACCTATTTGGGTTTTTTTGGCACAGTGGGCAAAGTCACTTATGAAATCTTGATGTCATATCATTAGGTCAAACTTCCCCAATTCATTTAGTCCCTTCTAGTTGGTAAGATGTATTTGTTCATTCATTCACTTATTAATTCATACTATTCTACCTACAATTATTTCTCTCAGGAACATTCTAGGTACTCATTTTAATTTTGTTTCATAAACAATATACCACTGGGTAATTGGTTGCTAAAAATAACATTCTTAACCAGTAAATTATTGGCAGTATTTATAACTATTATTTTAATGCCTTTTATTTTTCTCCTAAAAGGGCCAGATGGTCATGTGACTAAATATGATCTGGATTGGCTGGTGAAAAACAGCTATGAAGGGCAGAAGCAAAAGGTCATCCAGCCTAGAATCTTATGGAATGCTGAAATCTACCAGCAAGCCCAAGTTCCATCTGTAGATTTCCAGAGCTTCTTAGAAACCAATGAGGGATTGAAGAACTTTCTGCAAAATTTTCTGCTGTATGGAATTGCATTTGTAGAAAATGTCCCTCCTACTCAAGAACACACAGAGAAGTTGGCTGAAAGGATCAGCTTGATCAGGTAACATTATTTTCTAATACCTATAGTAATTCATTTCCAGAACATTAACACCAGTAAAATAATTTAACAGGGTATGGTTACCTTGTTTTTAATCATGAATATTTTGTGATCTAAATAAAGGGATTCCCATTTATAGTTCTTTATTTGAGGCTCATATTTCTCATCTCTCAAGACATATGTTACATATGATGAAGACTTCAAATTCACTGTAAATTTTTTCAGCTTAGTAGTCCTTAAAGTGACAGGTGTCATTGTACACTAGGAGGAGGACTAACTTTGACTAAAGAGAACCAGGTGGTATTCTGAGTTCTACCATCAAGGGATTGTGTGAACATAGGCAACTCCATTATACTCATACCTGTAACCTCTACCTCCATCTCTACCCCTTGGCCTTGATTTTCCCTTCTGATCAATAAGAGGATCGAATAAAATACTGTCTAAAGATCATCCAGTTTTGACCTATTATGATTGCTAAGGCTTGATTCAGAGACTAGTTGTTAATAATACCATCTTACACTATAAAGCATTTAACCAACATATTTACACGATTATTTTCTTTCGGTTATTATAGACTTGAGACTCATATATATTAAGTAGATGGCATGCCCAGGATTGCTCTGCTAGTAGGTAGTAGAACTGGGATTTGGGGGTAAGCTAAGATGGCAGTGTAATAGGAGGACCCTAGCCTTGCCTTGTCCCTCAAACACAGCTAGATAATTATCAAATCATTCTTAATACCCAAGAAATTGACCTGGAGAGTGATAGAACAAACTACAACTAGAGGGAGACAAGAGGTCACATCAAGTAAGGTAGGAAGTGCAGAGACATACTTTGGGGGAGAAATGGATTGCAGGTGCTATGGGAGAGAGGGAGCCCTGGTTGCAGAGAAAGGTGAGAGAGAGTGGAGCACACAGGGATAAGCACAAGGAGACCACTTCCCCAAAGCCATTGGCTGGGAAAACAAGAGGGGCTGATTTTCATGAGTTTTTGCAACCAGTGGGGATCAAAGACTGGAGTTTTAGAGGTCCCCGGACTTGGCTGGGATAGAGACATGAGGCAGGCAAACAACCTGAGGGCACGTTCAGTATGAGGAACAACTAAGGCACACAAGAAGAGACTGTTTGCTCTTCTTGGAGCACATCTGTGAGAGGTGACATTGCCTTTCTGGGGACAAAAGAGGGCGCCATTTTCCTCCCCCACCCTTCGACAGATATCTGCAGAGGGCAGCTAACCAGGACATTGGCTGTTTAGCCTGCTTGCTCCAAATCCCACACCCATGTGCTCTGATGCAACTACCCTTCTGTGTCAAACCGTATCCATTTCAGTGTGGCAAAACCCTTTCCCTGATGACCAGTACAGGCCCCTGCCACAGCAGGTCCCTAAATTTTGGAGTTTTAAAAGTCAGCAGGCTTGGCTGGGTTAGATCCCAGAGTATACTGTGCTGCTCCAAGCAGGCATACGACCCAGAGACAGTGTTAAACCAGTGATCTGAAAAACACCTAGGACACACAAGGGGAAATTATTTGCTCCTCTGGGAGTGCTCTCCTCAGATCAGGAAGCATGGACTCCCTTCTACAAGGAAAAAGGAGTGAGCTGGCACCATTTTCCTCCCTCGCCCCTCAGCATGAACTAACTTCAGGAAAACAGCACAGTGGCAACACAAGCTGCCTAACCTGCTTACACCAAGTCACACCTTGTGCTGCTGATACTGCTTTTCTTGGGCAAGTGTGCCTTAGGACCAGCTCAGCAGGCCCCCTCCTCAGAAGACCAGCACAAACCCCTGCCCACATCATGTTTCCCAACCAGAGGGTTCTGCAGGGCTTCAGTTCTAGTGGAAGTAGCATCAGGTCCCTCTTAACAAGCAGACCAGAGCACATGTAGTTAAAATGCACCACACTTTGTCTAAGGTGCAAACACTCCCCACTGCAAGCAAGAAGAGCCTCTGACCTGAGGGACAGAGCAGTCAAAACAGCAGCAGAGTCACACAGCACACACCAGAGACACTTCCTGAAGCACCAGGCTCTGGATGCTGTATGACCTCTTTTTCATAAAGTCATTATATTCAGGAGCAGAAACATAACAGACTTTTCTAACACAAAGAAGATGGAGATCTAGACAGAATGCCTAGACAAAAGAATTCATCTCCAAAGAAAGAACAAGACGTGGTCATGGCCAGGAGTCTAATTGAAACAGATAGAAGAAGGGGCACCTGGGTGGCTCAGTTGGTTAAGCGTCTGACTTTGGCTCAGGTCATAATCTCACAGTCTGTGGGTTCGAGCCCCATGTTGGGCTCTGTGCTGACAGCTCAGAGCCTTGAGTCTGCTTTGGATTCTGTGTCTCCCTCTCTCTCTGCCCCTCCCCCACTTGTCCTCTCTCTGTCTCTCAAAATAAAATAAAGACTTAAAAAATTAAAAAAAAAAAAACAGAAGTAATGTGCCTGATGGAGAATTTAAAGCAGCAATCATAAAGATACTTGAGAAAAGTATGGAAGCATGGAACACATCAGGAAGACCCTTAACCACATAACAAAGAGTTAAAAAACAATCAGGCAGAAATGAAAAATGCAATAACTGAGACTCAGAACGAACTGATGTAATGAACACAAGGAAGGAAGAAGCAGAAGAATGAATAAGTGATATAGGAAATAGAAGTATGGAAAATAATGAAGTGGAACAAAAAAGAGGAGTGATGGATCGCAAGAATAGATTTAGGGAACTCAGTGACTCCATTAAATGTAATAATATTTGTATCATAGGAGTCCCAGAAGAAGAGAGAGAAAGAGGGCAGAAGATTTATTTGAGGAAATAATGGCTGAAGACTTCCCTAATCTGGGGAAGGAAAGAGACTTCCAGAATCAGGAGGCACAGAGAACTCCCATAAAAAAAATAAAAAAATAAAAAAATAAAAAGGAGCCAACAAGGCATATTGTAGTTAAATTTTCAAAACATAGTGATTAAAAAAAAACCTTAAAAGCAACAAGACAAAAGTCCCTAACTTATAAGGGAAGACCCATAAGGCTAGCTGGAGATTTCTCAACAGAAATTTGACAGGCCAGAAGGGAATGGCATGATTTATTCAAAGTACTGAATGGGAAAAACCTGCAGCCAAGAATACTCCATCCAGCAAGGCTATCATTCAGAATATAAGGAGAGATAAAGACTTTTCCAGACAAACAAAAGCTAAAGGTGTTTGTGATCATTAAACCAGCCCTGCAAGAAATATTAAAGGGGACTTTTTGAGTGGCAAGGAGAGGACAAAAGTGACAAAGACAACAAAGGATCAAAGAAAATCTCCACAAACAATGACAAAGCAAGTAATAAAATGGCACTGAATACAGTTCTATGAGTAATTACTCTGAATGTAAGTGGACTGAACACTCCAATCAAAAGAGATAGGGTGTCAGAATGGATTAAAAAAAAAAAAAACAAGACCCATCTGCATGCTGCATATAAGAGATTCATTTTAGACCTAAAGACATCTGCAGATTGAACATGAGGGGATGGAGAAATATTTATCATGAAAATGGACATCAAAAGAAAACCATAATAGCCATACTTCTATCAGACAAACTCAATTTTAAACCAGTCTTTGGAAGAAAAGATGAATAAGAGCACTATGTCATAATAAAGGGGACTTTCCAATAAAAAGATATAACAATTATAAATATTTATGCCCCAACTTGGTGACATGCAAATATATAAACAATAACAAACATAACAGAACTCATTGATAATAATACAGTAATAGTAGGGGACTTTAACACCCCACTTACCACAATGGACAGATCATCTAAGCAAAAAAATCAACAAGGAAACAAAGGCTCTGAATGACACACTGGACCAGATGGACTTAACAGATTTATTCAGAATATTTCATCCCAAAGCGTCAGAATACCCAGTTTTTCTGAATACACATGGGAAATTCTCCAGAATATATCACATACTAGGTTAAAAAAAAAACACAAAAAAAAACCAAAAACAGGCCTCAACAAGAACAAAAAGACTTATGTCATACCATGCATGTTTTCTGACCACAACACTATGAAACATGAAGTCAACCACAAGAAAAAATTTGGAAAGACAACAAATAGATGAGAGTTAAACAGCATGCTACTAAACAATGAGTGGGTTAACCAGGAATCAAAGAAGAAATTTAAAAATACATGGAAACAAATGAAAAATGAAAGCATGATACTCTAAAATCTTTGGGATTCAGCAAAAGTGGTCATAAGAGGGAAATATATAGCAATACAAGCCTACATCAAGAAGCAAGAAAAATCTCAAACAAACTTACACTTAAAGGAGCTATAAAACAACAGCAACAAACGAAGCCTAAAGCCAGCATAAAAAGGGACATAAGAAAGATTAGAATAGAAATAAATGATATAAAAACTAAAAAAACCTAGTAGAACAGATCGATGAAACCAGGAGCTGATTTTTTGAAAAAAATTAATAGAATTGATACCCCCTTAGCTGTTGCAGACTTTGAGTCTGGAGTTCTCTATTGTCCAGCAAGAGAGTGGACACAGAATTAAATGTGAGAGAGGCTAATGTCTGGGAGGAGACAGAGCCCTGAGTAAAGAAAGGTCCTCGCTCAGTTTTTACTAGCACCAGAAGGCTTACAATCGCGATGGATGTGCAGAAAGCGACAATGAAACAGTGAACATTAACTTATGTGGGAGAGAAAAGGGGTTACAAAGATATGCGGTGTTAGGGGTTTGGGTCAATACAAAACAAAATCAAGGCACCAAGCTGATGGTTGTTTACAACAGACACAAGGCACCGGATATGTTTATCTTAACTTGCTAGGGGATAAGACAGAGCATGCTACCTCAGGGTCAACAAGGTAATTTTCTTTTGCGAATTAGCTCCGCTTTGGGCAATTTCACCCTGCTGCTGTCCATAGCCCCGTTTACCTATTCTGGACTTTTCATAATCTGAAAGCAGCTTTCTGCTTTTGTACTATGCTGTGGGTGCTTCCACCCCGATTATTTAATCTTGGATGCTTTCATCCTGTGGCTTCTTATTCCTATGCTTTTGTTCAATCCTGGGGGCACTTTCGCCCTGTTTAGCTAATCTTGAATGCTTTCATCCTAAGCCTTGATAACCCATTGAAGCAAACTCAGGGAATTCCTAAAATTATTCTCCACACCTAGCCAGTGTTATCAAAAGAAAATAGATTGGTCTCAAGTAAATTAAATCAAAATTAGAGAGGAGAAATAACAACCAACACCACAGAAATACAATTATAAGAAAATATTATGAAAAACTATGCCAACAAATTGGACAACCTATAAGAAATGGATTAGTTCCTAGAAACATACAAACAACCAAAACTGAAACAGGAGAAATAGAAAACTTGGATAGATTGATAACCAGAAAAGAAATTCAATCAGTAATAAATCTCCCAACAAACAGAAGTCCAGGGCCATATGGCTTCACAGATGAATTCTACCAAAAATTTAAAGAAGGGTTAAAACCTATTCTTCTCAAACTGTTCCAAAAGATAGAAATGGAAGGAAAACTTACAAACTCATTCTATAAGACCAGCATTACCTTGATTCCAAAACCAGACAGACTCCACTAAAAAACAGAATTACAGGTCAATTTCCCTGGTGAATATGGAGGCAAAAATTCTCAACAAACTACTAGCAAATCAAATTCTACAGTACATTAAAAGAATCATTCACCATGGGCAAGTGGGATTTATGCATAGGCTGCAGGGGTGGTTCAATGTTTACAAATAAATGAACGTGACACCACCTAATAAAAGATAGGATAAAAACCATACAATCCTCTCAATAGATGCAGAAAAAGCATTTGACAAAGTACAGCATCCATTCGTGATTAAAAAAAAAAAAACTCAACAAAGTAGGGATAGAGGGAACATATCTCAACATAACAAAGGCCATATATGAAAAACCCACAACAAATATCATCAATAGGGAAAAACTGAGAGCTTTCCTCTATGGTTAGGAAGAAGATAGGTATGTCCACTCTCACCACTGTTACTTGACATAGTACTAGAAGTCCTAGCTCCAGCAGTCAGAAAACAGAAAGAAATAAAAGGCATCCAAATAGACAAGAAGTCAAACTTTCACTATTTGCAGATGTCATGATACTCAAAAGATAGAAACCCAAAAGATTCCACCAAAAATTTGCTAAAACTGATGCACGAATTCAGTAAAGCAACAGGATATAAAATCAACATACAGAAATGTATTGTGTTTCTATGCTCCAATAATGAAGCAACAGAAAAAGGAATCAATCCCATTTAAGATTGCACAAAAAATAATAATAATAAACCTAACCAAAGAGATAAAAGATCTGTATTCTGAAAACTATAAAACACTGGTGAAAGAAATTGAAGATGACATAAAGAAATGGAAAAACATTCTATGCCCAAGGATTGGAAGAGCAAATATTGTTAAAATTTCTATATTACACACATTTAATACAATCCCTATCAAAATACTATCAGCATCTTTCACAGAGCTAGAACAAACAATCCTAAAGTTTGTATGGAACCACAAAAGATCCCAAATAGCCAAAGTTGTTTGGTTTAGAGAGCAATATTAAAAAAGAAAAGCAAAGCTGGAGGCATCACAATTCTGAACCTTAAGTTCTATTACAAAGCTGTAGTGATCATGACAGTATAGTAATGGCACAAAAACAAGCACATAAATCAATAGAACAGAATACAAAACCCAGAGATTAACCCACATCTCTATAGTCAATTCATCTTCGACAAAGCAGGAAAGAATATCCAACAAGAAAAAGACAGTCTCTTTACAAATAGTGTTGGGAAAACTGGACAGCAACATAAAGAAGAATAAAACTGGACCACTTTCTCATATCATACACAAAAATAAACTCAAAATGGATGAAAGACCTTGATGTAAGACAGGAGGAAACCATCAAAATCCTACAGGAGAACAGAGGCAGCAACTTCTTTGACCTCAGCCATAGGAACTTCTTACTAGACACGTCTCCAGAAGCAAGGGAAACAAAGGCAAAAAATGAACTATTGTGACTTTATCAACATAAAAACCTACTTTACAGTGAAGGAAATAATCAACAAAACTAAAAGGCAGTGTTCAGAATGGGACAAGATATTTGCAAATGACATTTCTAAAAGGGGTTAGTATCGAAAGTATAGAAAGAATGTATCAAACTCAACACACACCAAAAAAAAAACAAATAATCTTGCTAAGAAATGGGCAGAAGGGGTGCCTGGGTGGCACAGTCGCCTAAGCATCCGACTTCGGCTCAGGTCATGATCTCACGGTTCGTGGGTTCGAGGCCCCATCGGGCTATGTGCTGACAGCTAACTCAGAGCCTGAAGCCTGCTTCAGATTCTGTATCTCCCTCTCTCTCTGACCCTCCCCTGCTCATGCTGTCTCTTTCTCTCTCTCTCAGAAATTAAAAAAAAAATTAAAAAGTTAAAAAAATAGGCAGAAGACATGAATAGACATTTTTCAAAAGCAGACGTGCAGATGGACAGCAGACACTTGAAAAGTTGCTCAACATCACTCATCAACAGGGAAATGCAAATAAAAACTACAATGAGATATCACCTTACACCTGTCAGAATGAATGGATGAAATTAACAACACATGAAACAACAAATGCTAGTGAGAATACAGAGAGAGGGGAACCATTTTACACAGTTGGTGGGAATGCAAACTGGTATAGCCAGTCTGGAAAACAGTACGGAGTTTCCTCAAAAAAAAAAAAATTAGAATTACCCTATATTCAGCAATTGCACTACTAGGTATTTACCCAAAGGATAAGAAAACACTGACTCAAAGGACACATGCACCCTGATGTTTACAGCAGCATTACCAATATAGCCAAATTATGGAAAGACCCCAAATGTCCATCAATTGATGAATGGACACACACACACACACACACACACACACACACACACACACACACACACACAATGGAATATTACCCAGTCGTCAAAAAGAATGAAATCTTGCCATTTGCAATGATATGGATGGAGCTAGAGTGTTTTATGCTAAACAGAATAAGTCAGGGAAAGACAGATACCATATAATTTCATTCATATGTGAAATGGAAGGAATGAAACAGATGAACATAGAGGAAAAAGAGAGGCAAACCAAAAAATAGACTCTTAACTATAGAGAACAAACAAAGGGTTGCTGGACGGGAGGTGGGGGGATGGGTTAAATGGGTGATGGGCATTAGGGAGGACCCTTTTTGGGATGAGCACTGGGTGTCATATGTAAGTGATGAATCACTGGGTTCTACTCCTGAAGCCTAGACTACACTATATGTTAACTAACTTGAATTTAATTTTTTTTTTTTGCTTTTTTGGTACTTTTATTGTTTTATTAATACAAAATGTAAAGAAAAAAAGCGGAGGTGCCTGGGTGGCTCAGGTGTTTGAGCTTCTGACTTTTGATTTCTGCTCAGGTCATGATCCCAGGGTCATGGGATCCACACTGAGCATGGAACCTGCTTAAGATTCTCCCTCTCTCTTTCTGCTCCTCTCCAGTTTATGCTCTCTCTTTCTCTAAAATAAAGAAATAACAAATAACAAAAAACAAATGTGATGTGCACATAAGCTGTCTGTCTATTCATTTTCTTTGCTGCACAGCTTGGCATTGGGATTGGTGGCTTTGATGGCCAGGTGGGCTTCTCTTTCCACAATACCTTTGTGGTTCTTGGAGGAGACATTTTGAGCAAAAATCTTGGTACGGTAAGACTTGTTGTACATCAGCAATACTCCAAGCTCCATGATCTTGTGGACTAGGAACTTCCAGAAGTCACTGGGCAGCATGTGCATTGGTTTCTTATTAGTACCATAACCGATGTTGGGCATCAAGAACTAGCCCTTGAATCTTCTACACACCCTATTATCAATGCCTCTTTGTTTCTGCCAGTTGTGCTTAATTTTGACATATTGGTCTGTCTGGTGCCAGATGAACTTCTTACTCCTCTTTCTAATTATCTTGGGCTTCACCGAAGTCTGAGGGCAGCCAAGATGGCAAGTAGATGACTGCCACCTCTGCAGACACTACCAAGGAAGAGAGGGAAGACATTTTTAATTTTAGTGGAGTCCAAGTTATGTTTTTTTTTCTTTTGTGAATCGGGCTTACAGTGTCTTATCTAAAAAATATTTGTCTACATAGACCAATGGAATAGAATTGAGAACTCAGATTTGGACCCACAAATGTACAGCCAACTAATCTTTGATAAAGCAGGAAAGAGTATCCAATGGAAAAAAGACAGCTTCTTTAACAGACGGTGCTGGGAGAACTGGACAACAACATGCAGAAGAATGAAACTAGATCATTTTCTCACACCGTGCACAAAAATAAACTCAAAATGGATAAAGGACCTGAATGTGAGACAGGAAACCATCAAAACCCTAGAGGAGAAAGCAGGAAACATTCTCCTTGACCACAACCGCAGCAATTTCTTACTTGACACATCCCCAAAGGCAAGGGAGTCAAGAGCAAAACTGAACTATCGGGACCTCATCAAGATTAAAAGCTTCTGCACAGCAAAGGAAACAACCCACAAAACTAATAGGCAACCGACAGAATGGGAAAAGATAGTTGCAAATGACATATCAGATAAAGGGTCAATATCCAGAATCTATAAGGAACTCACCAAACTCCACACCAGAAAAACAAACAATCCAGTGAAGAAATGGGCAGAAGATATGAACAGACACTTCTCCAAAGAGGACATCCAGATGGCCAACAGACACATGAAACGATGCTCAGCATCGCTCCTCATCAGGGAAATACAAATCAAAACCACACTGAGATACCACCTCACGCCAGTCAGAGTGGCTAAAATGAGCAAATCAGAGAACTCTAGATGCTGGCGAGGATGTGGAGAAACGGGCACCCTCCTACACTGTTGGTGGGAATGGAAACTGGTACAGCCCCTCTGGAAAACAGTGTGGAGGTTCCTCAGGAAACTCACAATAGAACTCCCCTATGACCCAGCAATAGCACTGCTAGGAATTTACCCAAGGGATACAGAAATGCTGAGGCATAGGAGCACATGGACCCCAGTGTTCATAGCAGCACTCTCAACGGTAGCCAAAACTGGAAAGAGCCTAAGTGTCCATCAACGGACGCATGGATCAAGAAGATGTGGTTCATCTATACGATGGAATACTACATGGCAATAAGAAAGCATGAAATCTGGCCATGTGTAGCAACGTGGATGTAACTCAAGGGTGTTATGCTGAGCGAAATAAGTCAGGCAGAGAAAGACAGATATCATGTTTTCACTTATAAGTGGATCAAGAGAAACGTAACAGAGGAGGAAGGGGAGGAGAAGTGGAATAAACAGTTGGGGAGAGGGAGAGAAGCAGACCATGAGGGACTTCTGAATGCTGAGAACAAAATGAGGGCTGATGGAGGTGGGGGAGAGAGGAAGGGGGGTGATGGGCATGGGGGAGGGCACTTGTGGGGATGAACACTGGGTGTTATATGGAAACCAACTTGACAATAAACTTTGTAAAAAAAAAATAAAATAAAAATAAAAAATATTTGTCTAAATCAGTGTCATAGAAATTTTCTCCTATGTTTTTCCTCTAGAAGCTTTTTTTTATTTTTGGATTTACATTTTGGCTGATTTATTTTTTATACGGTACAAAACTATGAATACAAGTTATTCATTTTCCTTTTCCTTCTCACCTTTATATTTCTTGACACCAATTTTTGAAAAGATTATGCTTTTTCTTTGAATTGTCTGTACACCTTTTTTATCCATTGTACTCTGATCTATAAATCTGTCTATCTTGATGTTAACACCACAGACTTCATTGACAATAATTTATAGTAAGTCTTGACATAGGGTAATGTAAGTCTTCTAACATTCTTCTTTATGAGAACTGTTTTGTCCATTTCTTCTTGTATTCTAACAACTTTTGCTTGAGATATTTTGAAGCTCTGTTATTAGGTACATAAACTTTTAGAATTATTCTGTCTTTTTGATAAATAGGTCCCTTATCAAAATTATATGATATAAATTATCTATGGTAATATTATTTTTTTGAAATCTATTTAAATTTGATAGATTTATTTGAAATCTATTAAATCTGATATTAAGTCAACTTTTTTTTAATAGTTTATTGTCACGTCACTTTCCATATAACACCTTGTGCCCATCCCAACAAGCGCCCTCCTCCATGCCCATCACCCCCCTCACTCTCCCCCCCACCCCCATCAGCCCTCGGTGTGTTCTCAGCATTCAAGAGTCTCTCATGGTTTGCCTCTCTCCCTCTCCCCCATCATTTCCCCCTTTCTTCTTCCTCATGATCCTCCGTTAAGTTCCTCCTAAACCTCCTATACATGCAAACATATGGTAGCTGTCCTTCTCTGCCTGACATATTTCACTCAGTATAACACCCTCAAGGTCCATCCACGTTGCTACACAGGCCAGATTTCATTCTTTCTCATTGCCATGTAGTATTCCATGGTATAGATAAAACCACATCTTTTGTTTTTGTTTTTGTTTTTTACAAATAGTTTTATTGTCAAATTAGTTTCCACATAACACTCAGTGCTCATCCCCACAAGTGTCCTCCTCCATGCCCATCCCCCTCCCCCCAACATCCATCAGTCCTCAGTTTTTTGTCAGCATTCAAGAGTCTCTCATGGTTTGCCTCTCTCCCTTTCCCCCACCATTTCCCCCTTCTTCTCCCCCTTGTTCCTCAGTTAAGTTCCTCCTAATCCTCCTATACGTGCAAACATATGATATTTGTCCTTCTCTACCTGACTTATTTCGCTCAGCATAACACCCTCAAGGTCCATCCATGTTGCTACACATGGCCAGATTTCATTGTTTCTCATTGCCATGTAGTATTCCATGGTATAGATAAACCACATCTTCTTGATCCATTCATCTGTTGATGGACACTTAGGCTCTCTCCATGTTTTAGCTATTGTGGAGAGTGCTGCTATGAACATTGGGGTACATGTGTCCCTATGCATCAGCACTCCTATATCCCTTGGGTAAATTCCTAGCAGTGCTATTGCTGGGTCATAGGGGAGTTCTGTTGTTAGTTTCCTGAGGAACCTCCACACTGTTTTCCAGAGGGGCTGCACCAGTTTACATTCCCACCAACCGTGTAGGAGGCTGCCCGTTTCTCCACATCCTCGCCAGCATCTAGAGTCTCCTGATCTGTTCATTTTAGCCACTCTTACCGGCGTGAAGAGGTATCTCAGTGTGGTTTTGATTTGTATTTCCCTGATGATGAGGGACGCTGAGCATCGTTTCATGTGTCTGTTGGCCATCTGGATGTCCTCGTTGGAGAAGGGTCTGTTTATATCTTCTGCCCATTTTTTCACTGGATTGTTTGTTTTTCGGGTGTGGAGTTTGGTGAGTTCCTTATAGATTTTGGATATTAACCCTTTTATCTGACATGTCATTTGCAAGTATCTTTTCCCATTCTGTCGGTTGCCTATTAGTTTTATGGATTGCGTCCTTTGCCGTGCAGAAGCTTTTAATCTTGATGAGGTCCCAAGCATTTATTTTTGCTCTTGATTCCCTTGCTTTTGGGGATGTGTCAAGTAAGAAATTGCTGCAGTTGTGGTCAAGGAGGATGTTTCCTGCTTTCTCCTCTAGGGTTTTGATGGTTTCCTGTCTCACATTCAGGTCCTTTATCCATTTTGAATTTATTTTGGTGTATGGTGTGAGAAAATGATCTAGTTTCATTTTTCTGGATGTTGCTGTCCCGTTCTCCCAGCACCATCTGTTAAAGAAGCTGTCTTTTTTCCATTGGATACTCTTTCCTGCTTTGGCAAATATTAGTTGGCTGTACACTTTTGGGCCCACTTCTGAGTTCTCAATTCTATTCCATTGGTCTGTGTGTCTGTTTTTGTGCCAATACCATACTGTCTTGATGATGACAGCTTTGTAGTAGAGGCTAAAGTCTGGGATGTTGATGCCTCCCGTTTTGGTTTTCTTCTTCAATATTACTCTGGCTCTTCGGGGTCTTCTGTTGTTTCATACAAATTTTAGAATAGTTTTTTCTAGGTTTGAGAAGAATGCTGGTGCAATTTTGATTGGGATTGCATTGAATGTGTAGATTGCTTTTGACAGTAATGACATTTTAACTATATTTATTCTTCTGACCCATGAGCATGGAGTGTTTCTCCATTTCGTTGTGTCTTCTTCAGTTTCCTTCATAAGTTTTCTATACTTTTCATCATACAGATCTCTTGTAGCCTTGGTTAGGTTTATTCCTAGGGATTTTATGGTTTTTTTGTGCATTTGTGAATGAGATCCGTTTCTTGATTTCTCTTTCTATTGCTTCATTATTGGTGTATAAAAATGCAACCGATTTCTGTACGTTGATTTTGTACCCTGCAACTTGGCTGAATTCTTGGATCAGTTCTAGTAGGCTTCTGGTAGAGTCTGCCTGGTTTTCTGTGTAGAGTATTATGTCGTCTGTTAAAAGTGAAAGTTTGACTTGTTCTTTGCCAATTCTGATGCCTTTTATTTCCTTTTGGTGTCTGATGGCTGATGCTAGGACTTCCAGCACTATGTGAAACAACAGTGGTGAGAGCGGACATCCCTGTCGTGTTCCTGATCTCAGGGGGAAAGCTTCGGTTTTTCCCCATTGAGGATGATGTTAGCTGAGGGCTTCTCATAGATGATTTTCATGATGTTTAAGTAAGTTCTTTCTATCCCGACATTCTCTAGGGTCTTTATTAAGAAGCAATGCTGTATTTTGTCAAATGCTTTTTCTGCATCTATTGACAGGATCATATGGTTTTTCTCTTTTCTTTGTTAATGTGATGTATCACATTGATTTGCGAATACTAAACCTGCCCTGTAACCCAGGAATGAATCCCACTTGATCTTGGTGGATAATTCTTTTTATGTGCTGCTGAATTCGATTTGCAAGTATCTTGTTGAGGATTTTTGCATCCGTATTCATCAAGGATATTGGCCTGTAGTTCTCTTTTTTGCTGGGTCTCCGTCTGGCTTAGGAATCAAAGTGATGCTGGCTTCATTAAATGAGTACGGAAGTTTTCCTTAGATTTCTGTTTTTTCGAATAGCTTGAGAAGAATTGGTATTAATTCTGTTTTAAACGTCTGGTAGAATTCCCCAGGGAAGCCATCTGGCCCAGGGCTCTTATTTGTTGGGAGATTTTTGATTACTGATTCGATTTCTTCACTAATTATGAGTCTGTTCAGATTTTCTCTCTTCCTGTGTGAATTTTGGTAGTGTTTGTTTAGGAATCTGTCCATTTCTTCTAAGTTGTCCAATTTGTTGACATATAATTTTTCATAGTATTCCCTGATCATTGCTTGTATTTCTGAGGGTTTGGTTTTAATAAGTCCATTTTCATTCATGATTTTGTCTATTGGAGTGCTCTCTCTTTTCTTTTTGAGTAGCGTGGCTAGGGATTTGTCAATTTTGTTTATTTTTTCAAAAAACCAACTCTTGGTTTCATTGATCTGTTCAACTATTTCTTTGGTTTCTATATTGTTTATGTCTGCCCTGATTTTTATTATTTCTCTTCTCCTACAAGGTTTGAGGTGCTCTTGTTGCTCTCCCTCTAGATGCTTTAGGTGCGCTGTTAGATTTTGTACTTGTGCTTTTTCTAATTTCTTTAAATAGGCCTGACCGCAATGTACTTTCCTTTTAGGACTGCTTTTGCCGCATCCCGTAGAGTTTGGATTGTTGTATTTTCATTTTCATTTGTTTCCTTATATTTTTAAATTTCTTCTCTAATTGCTGATTGGCCCATTCGTTCTTAAGTAGGGTGTTCTTTAATCTCCATGTTTTTGGACGTTTTCCAGACTTCTTCCTGTGATTGATTTCCAGTTTCATAACATTGTGATCTGAAAGTGTGCATGGTAGGATCTCAATTCTTTTATATTTATTGAGGGCTGCTTTATGTCCCAGTATGGGATCTATCTTGGAGAATGTGCCATGCGCACTTGAGAAGAAAGTGAATTCCATGGCTTCAGGATGTAGAGTTCTAAATATATTTGTCAAATCCATCTGGTGCAATGTTTCATTCAAGTCCATTGTTTCTTAGTGAGTTTCTGTCTAGATGTACTGTCCATTGCTGTAAGTAGAGTATTAAAGTCTCCTGCTATTAGCACATTCTTATCCATAGGATTGTTTCTGTTTTTGATTAATTGTTTCGTATATTTAGGTGCTCCCATATTTGGTGCATAGACATTTATAATTGTTAGCTCTTCCTGATGGATAGACCCTGTAATTATTATATAATGCCCTTCTTCAACCCTTTGTACTGCCTTTCTTTAAAGTCCTGTTTGTCTGATATAACTACTCCAGCTTTCTTTTGACTTCCAGTAGCATGATAGATATTTCTCCATCTCCTTACTTTCAATCTGAAGGCGTCCTCCGGTCTAAAATGAATTTCTTGTAGACAACAAATAGATGGATTTTGTTTTTTAATCCATTCTTCTACCCTATGTCTTTTGATTGGAGCATTCAGCCCATTTACATTCAGTGTTATTATTGAAAAATATGGGTTTAGAGTCATTGTGTTCTTTGTGGGATTCATGCTTGTGGTGGTGTCTCTGGTATTTTGCGTTCCTTGCAACATTTCCCTCAGAGAGTCCCCCTCAGGATTTCTTGTAGGGCTGGTTTAACGGTGATGAATTCTTTCAATTTTTGTTTATTTGTAAAGACTTTTATCTATCCTTCTATCCTGAATGACAGGCTTCCTGGATAGAGGATTCTTGGCTGCATAATTTTTATTTTCATCACTTTGAAGATTTCCTGCCATTCCTTTCTGGCCTGCCCAGTTTCAGTAGATAGGTCTGTCACTACTCTACGGATAGGTCTCCCTTTGTATGTTAGGGCCTTTTCTCCCTTGCTGCTTTCAAGTCTCTCTTTGTCCTTATATTTTGCCATTTTTACTATGATATGTCATGCAGATCGATTCAAGTTACAACTGAGGGGAATTCTCTGTGCCTCTTGGATTTCAACGTTTGTTTCCTTCCCCATATTGGGGAAGTTCTCTGCTATAATTTGTTCAAGGACTCCTTCAGCACCTTTCCCTCTCTTCCTCTTCTGGAATTCCTATGATACGGATATTATTCTGTTTGATTGTATCGCTGAGCTCTCGAACTCTCCTTTTTTGTTCCTGGATCAGTTTATCTCTCTTTTCCTCAGCTTCCTCTTTTTCTGTAACTGTGTCTTCTAAATCACTTATTCTCCTTTCTGCCTCTTCAATCTGTGCATTGGACGCCTCCATTGTATTTTGCATCTTACTTAATGCATTTTTTAATTCATCACAACTATTTTTAAGCTCCATAGTCTGTAGCAATAGTTTCTCTGATGTCTTCCATGCCTTTTTCAAGCCCAGAGATTAATTTAATGACTATTGTTCTAAATTCTTGTTCATTTATTTTGCCTATATCTGTTTTGAGCAGTTCTTTAGCTGTCACTTCTTCCTGGAATTCCTTTGGAGGAGAGTTCTTCCATTTCATCATTTTAGTTAGCTTGCTATCTTTTATTAATTTTAAAA
Source organism: Proteles cristata cristata (assembly GCA_017311185.1). Lineage (NCBI taxonomy): Eukaryota > Metazoa > Chordata > Mammalia > Carnivora > Hyaenidae > Proteles > Proteles cristata. The sequence goes on along the minus strand of JAESUZ010001930.1, from coordinate 52,691 downwards.
GCTTGTTATGCACTCTGCATCTGCGAGTACTGCTGTACCAAAGAAGGTTCTTTGAGTGTCCAGGGCTTGTCCGTTCAGAAAGTGTTTTTTGAATGGTGTCTCTTGGTGTCTCTTGTTGGGACCTTGGTTATTTTATTTTCCTACTCGTAGTGGTATTTGAGTCTCTCCACCATGTGTGCTTTGGTTTGTTTCTTGAGGTGGCCCTGGGGAAAAAAGAAGAGAGACAGACAAACACACAGGGAACAAAGGCACAGAGACTCACAGACAAATCCAACAAACACACAAACCAAAAGGGAAAAAGAAAAAGAAAGAAAGAAAGGGATTCATACAAAAAATAAATAAATAAATAAAGGTAGGAGGGAAGACAAATAATAAAAAGAAAAATACATAAACAAAAGAAAAAAAGAAACACATTAGACAAAGGACAGTCTAAGTTTTTTAAATGTTTTATTTTATTTTCGAGAGAGAGACAGTGTGAGCAGGGAGCGTTGGAGAGAGAGTGGGAGACACAGAATCCAAAACAGGCTCCAGGCTCTGAGCTAGCTGTCAGCACAGAGCCCGACGCGGGGCTCAAACCCATGAACCATGAGATCATGGCCTGAGCCAAAGTCAGACGCCTAACCGACTGAACCACCCAGGCGCCCCTAAAAGGACAGTCTAAAGCATAGAACCAGAATCCCAGCTACAAATAAAGAGCTGGGGGTATGCCGTGCTGATGGAAGAGCATATACAAAGAGAGAAACGACAGGGTGGAGAGGAAGCGAAATTGGAAATGAAATGAGCAGGCAGAAAGCCTAAGAGGCTTAATTCAAAGGGAGAAAGAAGGGAATATGGTTGGAGAGGAGGTGAAAGAAATGACGATAATGCTACTCAGGGAAACTAAATAGTCTGATTACTCCAGAGAGAGAGAGAGAGAGATAAAAAGGTAGCGGTGGAGGTGTAGAATTTACATCTAGAGAATGGATTACATGTGACTGTGTAAGCAGCCAGTGACCAGAATTAAGCAGGGCAGCGCATCCATGTTGGTCTTGCCCCGGCTCCAGTAAAAACCAACCAAACAAACAAAAAGGGCAGCTCTCTAGCGGGGATGGGCGTGGTTTGGTCCAGTGCATCCCGCTGGGGTCCTGCCTTGGTGGTTGTGGGGAGAAGAGTGGTGGCGCCCCAGTCCTTTTTCGAACCAAGCGTTGTACTCACTCTTTTGGGTGTGATCTCCCTGTGTCAGGGACGTAGCCAAGGTGGGGCGTGCTCTATATCCCAAGCCAGGCCTTGTTTCCAGATCTCAGTCCATTCGCCCCATTGATATCACCTGAAGTATAAACTCGCAGGCGGGTCCCTCAGAGCAGTTTCAAGCCTCTCGCCTCCCCCCTGGGGGTCCAGCTGAGCCAGAAGCACAAAGGCGTGGCTTCAGGCACCGCTCGCGTCCCCTCCAGGTCCACCTGGCGAGTGGGGAGCAGTTTACCCCGGGATGGCCTCGGACGAGTGAGTCCCGCCTAGGGTCAGCTGGAGAGCAGGAAACCGGATCCCTGTGTGTCCCGAGCGGAGGTTTTTCTCTTTTCCAGCGACAGGGACAGTGTCTTGAGCAGTTTTGGCCACTCTTTCTTTTTTCCACCTAGACTCACCGCTTCTCCCCTCAAAGGGGGATCCCCCCTCCCTCCCTGTCTCTGGTCCCGGCCCGATTTTATCTTCCCCACTTCGCACTCATGCTATAAGGTTTTCTCAACAGACTCTGTCTCCTTTTCCTCCCAAACTCCTGGATTCTGTAAGGGCTCTTCTGGCTTCAGGCCTTCTCCGTTTGAGAGATGGAGGCGAGTGAAATGTACAGAGCTCCCTGCTTCTCTGCCATCTTACCTCCCCTCTCTTGAATTTAAATTTTTAAAAGAGAACGAAATCATGCCATTTGTAATGACATGCATGGAGCTAGAGAGTATAATGCTAAGCGAAATAAGTCAGTAAGAGAAAGACAACTACCATATGATTTTTACTCATATGTGGAATTTAAGAAACAAAACAAATGAGCAAAGGGAAAAAAAGTGAGAGGAAAACCAAGAAACAAACTCTTAATAGAGAACAAACTGATTGTTACCAGAAGGGAGGTGGAGGGGGAAGGGTTAAATAGGTCATGGGGATTAAGGAGTTCATTTGTCATGATGAGCCTTGGGTGATATATGGACATGTTAAATCACTCTAGTGTACACCTGAAACTAATATTACACTGTACGTTAACTAATTTAAATAAAAACTTTAAAAATTAAAACAAAATACTGTGATGTATATAACAATGCTACCAGAAGATGTTCAGTAATTAATAAAAAAAAAAATACTAGAATTCAGATAGACCACGCTTCCTGATCCTAAATACAATGTTTCCACTTGGCAGTCTGCATTTCTATGTAGTACATAGATTGATCTTGTATAGTATTAAATGTGATGTAAACATACCGTGTTATAATTATCACTATCCTTTTACCTTATAAGGGCTAGATATAGTTCATTATGTAGCAAGTAATGTGCTGGGTCATTTGCCCTATCCTGGTACAGCATAATCAACATTTTGAACTATTTAATTTTAAACACAATTTAAGAATTTTCAAGTAAAGGAAGCTGTGCTGTAAATAAATTGAGAGGGCTTTAGAGATTTTAGTCCATGAGAAAGGATATTTCCTGTTTGGCCTTTGAGCATTCAGAAAATAAGATGAACACTGAAAACTAAAGAATTAAAGTGACCTTTGGTCAGATCTGAGCCACCAGGATAATCATTATAAAATCAAAACCCATGACGTATATCTCAAGGAAAGACACAGCAATACTGATACAGCATCTCACTAAATACTTGCTAACATAAACTATCCTTCTCTTGGGGTGCCTGGGTGGCTCAGTCGGTTAAGCGTCTGACTTCGGCTCAGGTCATGATCTCATGGTTCATGGGTTCAAGCCCCACGTCGGGCTCCATGCTGACAGCTAGCTCAGAGCCTGGAGCCTGCTTCAGATTCTGTGTCTCCCTCTCTCTGACCCACCCCTACTCATGCTCTCTCTCTCTCAGAAATAAATAAAACATTTAAAAAAATTTTTTAAATAAAAAAAATAAATTATCCTTCTCTCTTTTTCTTATTCCTTCTGTCCGAAAGATGGGTGAGGACCTATATTAACCACTTCTGAAAACATCTGCATAACGACATCTATGCAAGGAAATTATGCACAGGAAAGAATCTTGAATGTGAAAGTTATTACAAGTAGGCATATAAATAGAGAGGGATGGTTCCCTAAGCTTTCAGACTACATTATACAGTTGATCCTTGAACAATGTGGGGACTTAGGGGAACTGACCTCCCCCATCCCCACACAGTTGAAAAATCATGATAACTTTTGAGTCCTCAAAAACTTAACTACTAACAGCCTACTGCTGACCAGAAGCTTTACCAACAACACAGCCAATTAACATGTATTCTATATGTTATGTGTATTATATACTGTGTTCTTACAATAAAGTAAGCTAGAGAAGAGCAAATGTTAACAAGAAAATCAGGAGGAAGAGAAAATGTATTTATAATAATATATTCATTGAAAAGACATCCATGTAGGAGTGGATCCATGCAGTTCAGACCTGTGTTGTTCAAGGATCAACTGTTCTTTCAGTTCCCACCTCCCCCAACTTCCTAGAATATTAATCAGTTACAGAATTGTTAAGACCGGTGGTGTGTTCAGCTTACACCTTATAGATGGAAATCTGGAGCCAAAAAACTATTGTTATTTGTGAACAATTAAAGAAGTTATTAGAGTTGTGAAAGACAAGATTAAAAATTTCAAATAGTTAAAAAAACCTTCATTTCATTTGACAGAGAAACCATCTATGGGAGGGTGTGGTATTTCACTTCAGACTTCTCCCGAGGTGACACTGCATACACCACGCTGGCTTTGGATCGCCACACTGACACTGCCTATTTTCAAGAGCCCTGTGGGTAAGTGGATTCAAATTTTCCGTATTAGGATCCTTACATGTTATGGTCTTGATTAATTTCTTAATCATTTTCCATTCTAATTGAACCAATATAATATCTGCTGCTGATGTGGATGACTATTTCTTTTTCTTCTCTTAGAAACATGGTCATTTTTTAGTACCCTAGCTCAGTCTTAGGAATTATAAAAATAAATTTTTTGAAATGGTTGAAAATACACCTTACTACATAAATGGATCTTAATTTTGTTTATTTATATTTTTGTCAAAATAGTTACAAATAACCAAAAAAAAATTTCCTAACCATTAATTTTGGAATTGTACAGTTTTCTTATATTTAGTTATATTGCAAACAGGTCAATATTCTAAACACAGCTGCTTTGGGTTGGTGTTAACAGGGATTTGGATCCAATTTATAAGAAGGTGGATACGAGGAATTAATGAAAAATCGTTTCACATAGAATCAGAAGTTGTTGAGCCAAAGATATAACATACTTTTTCCCCAGCTTTATTGCTATATAGTTGACATAAAACATTATATAAATTTAAAGTGTATAGTGGTTATAAATTGTAACCTGATTACCATTGTAGCTAACAGAGAGTAGATCCTAAATGTTCTCACCACAAAAATGAAATGATAATTACGTGACATGATGAATAAATACTGAACTTACCTACCATTTGCCACTTATTAGAGGTACCTTTGTAGTTGTTATTTTGCTGTTATCAATCTTACTTCTGCATATATAGATGATAAGTCTGAGGCACAAAGATCTTAGTAAAGTGAGTGTACATATGCATTTATAAAGACCATATGAGAGGGTGATAATATGCAATTGATTGTGGTTGCATTGGTTTTATTTAAGAGTTTGGAACTTAAGAATATTTGGTTCTGGGGAGGAAGAATAAAGCAGCTTTTAGAGATCCTTGTCAATATTATCAATATATGAAGATTCCCACAGCCTGCATCCTTGTTCTAGGCAGTGCAGAAGGAAGAAAGAGGAAATGGGATGAGAAGCAACTAGACAGAACTTGACATTCAAATACTGAGTAACTCTTTTCTCAAATTTGAGTAACTGACTACCAAAGGACCAAGTACATTAGCAGTATAATGAGAGTGGTTGAGAGTTCAGGCCATGTCATCAGCAGATCTGGATCTGCATCCCAGCTGGCACATATATTAGCTTTGTGATTTTGGACGAATAACTTCGCTGTGCCTCAGTTTCTTCATTGGTAAAATGGAACACAACAAGGGATAAAACCTATTCATTAGTATCGCTCAGGGATTAAATTCCATAATGTATTTAAAGTACTTGTCATACTGCCTGAAACATATTAAGTGCTCAAGAAATGCTAGCTATGATTATTATCACTTTGGCCATTGCCATCATCATCATCAACATTGTTAATATGCCTTGTCCTTTCTGAAGCTACCTTTGCTCTGAATCTCATATTTTCCAGCTTCCTTGGAGATTTCTTCCTCCTACATATCCACTCTTTCCATACGTATTGAACCCTTCCTATCAGCTTCTCATATCTTCTTTGGACTCTGTCTCCCTCTAGTTACAGCCCTGCCTTATTCCTCCCCTTTACAGCTAAATTTATTAAAAGAATCGTCTATATTCAATATCTTTTTATTTTTACTTCCCAGTCACTCCTCAAATCCATAATCAGCTAGTTCATCCAATCCCCTCCCAATTAAAATTACTCTCTCCAAAGTCACCAGAAACTAACTTATTGCCATACTCAGTGTGTACCTTTCAGTCTACATCTTACTTGATCCCTGGGGCATGACATTAACCACTACCTCTTCTTAAATATCATTTATTTTTTTAGTTTTCCTCCTACATCTCTAACCACTTTTCTTCAGCCTCCTGTGCTGCCTTATTCTCCTTGGTCCATTTCTTACTTGAAATGATCTCTCCAAATGACTTCTTCCATGCTCTTGACTTTGGCTATCACCTACAGACAATTACAAAATCCACCTATCTTCTGAGTTAAATAACTTCAACTAGCTATTAAACAATCTTAACCTAGATGTTTCACAGAAAGCTCAACAGTCCAGAAGTGAACTCTCTCATTTTATTTTTTTTAATATTTATTTATTTTTTAGAGAGAGAGAGAGAGCAAGCACACACGAGTGGGGGAGGGGCAGAGAGAGGGAGACACAGAATCCCAAGCAGGCTTCAGCGCCTGAGCTGTCAGCACAGAGCCCAATGTGGGACTCGAACTCATGAACTGTGAGATCATGACCTGAGCTGAAGTTGAACACTTAACTGACTGAGCCATCCAGGGGCCCCTGACCTTTCTAATTTTAATTGTGTTTATATTAAGTTCTCCTTGATTTTATTCCTTCTATCTGCATTCATATTTATTACTTATTTTACTTTGTTATTTACTTTTATGTTTATTATTCTTCTAAATTATTATTAATTTTATTTTCCCCTGGTTAATTTGGGAATTGTAGTTTAGCTTTCTAGTCCACCTTTAAGTCACCTTTCCTTTCCCTGTTAATATTTTCAGCCACAAATGACTCAACTATTTCAACATGGCCCCTAAACTGAACTTCTTCAACCCCTCACACTCCCTCATTATAATCCAATTACACTTCTGCCTGTATTCTCCGTCTTAGCATATGACAAATTACAACACCCTTCTTTAAGCTCAAGCCCTCAGTATTTTTGTCTATTTCAGTCATCAGGTTGCTCTCTACATTTTTTGTCTCTTGCTTCCCACCAGTCCATCTCCCATATGATCATCCTAATCAAGTCTTAAAAATGTTAATGTGACCATAGAGCTTCCCAGTTTAAAATCCATTTGTGATTCTCTGTGCTATGCTGATATACACTTCTTGTTCTCTTCCTTGAATGTAAGAAAGGACACCTTGTAAATGATGTCCTTTCTTTGTGGCTCCTCTCCATCTTGTATATAACTTTATTATAGTGCCTATCGTATCTTATTGGTATTTATATGCTTCATGTTTTCCTACTAGACTACGGGCTTCTTTAAAACAGAGATTATATCTTATTCATGTCTGTATTCCCAGGATCTGGCACATGTAGGCTTTAATTCATATTGAATATGTTTAGAAGAAACCTGTAATGGCATTAATATTTCAAAGCACAAAAAAGTACCACTAGCTATAAGGAAAGATAATTAGGAAATGAAAATGACACAAGTAGATTCAGTTATTATTTCATATATAATTTTCTAAAATTTTGATATGTTCTCTTTTCTCCACTGAAAAGAAGACTTTAATTTTTTTCCCTCTTAAGCATTCAAGTGTTTCACTGTCTTAAGCATGAAGGAACAGGTGGCAAGACACTGCTGGTAGATGGATTCTATGCAGCAGAACAGGTACTTCAAAAGGCACCTGAGGAATTTGAACTCCTCACCAAAGTGCCATTGAGGCATGAATATATTGAAAATGTTGGAGAATGTCACAACCACATGATTGGGATTGGACCAGTCTTAAATACCTACCCATGGAATAAAGAGCTCTATTTGATCAGGTGAGCACCAAAGAACTATCCCCCGCTGTAATGTATTTACCGATTATTAGCCTTCAAATGTAATGAAAATCCCTAAAATCCTTAATCATTTTAATCTTGCTATTTTATGTCACATTATTAACAATTTCTGTTCCTATTATACTTCCCATGAAATAATAAATAGTCCAACGGGTAAAGAATACTAGATTTTAAGATGAAAACATTATTAAAATCAAAAAAGTGATTAAATTGTGCTCAGTGACCAAACAGCTAGAGGACCCAAAGGCATGATGACCACATTTGTCTGTAGCCCACATTTATGCAAATCTCCTGACCTGTATATCCAACAGTCTACTAGATCCTGCCACTTAGGTATCTCGTAGGATCATAAAGCATATCGTATGCAAAATTGAACTCATCGTCTCCACTCATTTCAGCCTGATGCTCCACACGCAGTTGTAAAGATGAAAATAAACTCTTGTTCCTGCTTTTGCCCCTGGATTTTAATATGAACTGCATAAATACTAATCCACTGCCATCTGTTAACCTCCTTTGGAAAACTCTCCCTTAGTCATCTCTTGTATCCCCGTTGCTTAGAACAGTGAGCAGGTAATCAATAAGTTTTCCAACATTTGATCAGAAACATTTTTAAACATATAGAAAAGTTGTAAGCATTTACAGTAAAGCCCACAGACCCACCACCTAGATTTTACCAGGAAGGTATTTCTATGCTTGTTTTCTTATCTATCTGCCTATCTATCTGCCTATCTACCTGCCTATCTACCTGCCTATCTATCTATCTATCTATCTATCTATCTATCTATCTATCTATCTATCGACCTATCTATCTATTAATCTTATTTTTAATGCATTTCAAAGTACATTGCAGATATGATTACATGTCCCCCTAAATGCTTCAGCATTTATATCTTTGTTTAATATTTGTTTACAAATTTTTAGTTTTGAAATAAAATTTACATAAAAATGTTTAAAAATATCAAATATACACTTGCTGAATTTGGACAAATGCATATACCTATGTAAACCAAACCTCTGTCAAGATATGGAATGTTTCCGGGGCGCCTGGGTGGCTTAGTCGTTAAGCGTCCGACTTTCGCTTAGGTCATGATCTCGCGGTTCGTGGGTTTGAGCCCCGCGTCCGGCTCTGTGCTGACTGCCAGCTCAGAGCCTGGAGCATATTTCAGAGTCTGTGTCTCCCTCTCTCTCTGACCCTCCCCTGCTCACTCTGTCTCTCTCTCCTAGAAATAAAATAAAAATATTAAAAAAAAAAAGATATGGAATGTTTTCGTCATTGTAGAAAGTCCCCTTATACCCCTTCCCAGGCCAGCCCTGCACAGCCACCCCAGAGGAGATCACGGTTCTTATTTTTGCCACCATAGATTAGTTTGGCCTGTTCTAGAAATTCATAGCATAGAATAAATCCATGCTTTTATTAACAAACACCTGGGCTGTTTCTAATTTGGGGTTATTATGAATAAAACTGTCATGAGCATTCATAGAAAAGTATTTTTGTAGATATGTGCCTTCATTCCGCCCTAAGAGTGGGATGGCTGTGTCATAGAGTAGGTGAGTGTTTAATTTCATAAGCAACTGCCAGCACTTTTACTAGAGGAGTTGTTTGATTTTATATGGTTGTCAGCAGTTTGTGAGGGTTGTAGCTGCTCCACGTCCTGCTGCTGACAACTGCCTGTTGTCAGTCCCACTAGTTTTAGCCATTATGGTGGTTACCTCTTTGCGATTTAATTTGCATTTTTTTGATGACTGATGATGTTGAGTATCTTCCCATGTCCTTATTGGCCATTTATATATCTTTTTTCTGAAGTATCTGATTACATCTTTTGCCCATTTTTTCATTGAGTTGTCTTTTCATTATTGAGCTATAAGAGTTCTTTATATATGCTGGTCACTATTTCTTACTGAATATATATAATGTTATTTTCTATGCTGTAGCTTACCTATTTATTTTTTAATGGTGTGTTTTTATGGGCAGAGAATTTTAATTTTAATAAAATATAATTGATTATTTTTAAACAATTATTGTTTCTATGACCTGCATAAGAAATCTTTGACTAACCCTATGACATAATGACATTCTCCTATGCTATGCTTTCTAAAGGTACGATAGTTTTATTTTTTATGTTTAAATCTATGATCTATCTCAAATTAATTTTTTCTATGCTGTGAGGTATAAGTTCATAGTTTTTACGTATGGATATCCAGATGTTGTAGCTGCATTGGATTGCCTTTGCAACTCTGTCAAAAATCAAATGGCCAATGTGTAGCAACATGGATGGACCTTGAGGGTGTTAATGCTGAGCGAAATAAGTCAGGCAGAGAAGGACAAATATCATATGTTTGCACGTATAGGAGGATTAGGAGGAACTTAACTGAGGAACAAGGGGGAGACGAAGGGCGGAAATGGTGGGGGAAAGGGAGAGAGGCAAACCATGAGAGACTCTTGAATGCTGACAAAAACTGAGAACTGATGGATGGAGGGGGGATGGGCATGGAGAAGGGCACTCATGGGGATGAGCACTGGGTGTTATGTGGAAACTAATTTGACAATAAACTATTTGTAAAAAAAAAAAAATCAAATGGCCATATAAATGGGGGTTTGTCTCTGAAAGCTCTATTTGATTCCATTATGTATTGGTGGATCTTTATGACATGATGGATCCACACTGTCTTGGCTACTGCAAGTAATTTTGAAGTCAGATAATATGTTTGTTAGCTTTATTCTTTTTTAAGATTCTTGTGGATATTCCAGATAAGAGGTCTACAGTTTTTTTTTGTAAAAGGCTAGATAGCAAATATTTTAGGCTTGTGGGATATATGGTCTTCATTGCAACTACTCAATACTGTTGTGGATGCACAACAGCAGCCATAAACAATATATAAATGAATGAGTGTGACTGTGTTCTAAGAAATATTATTTACAGAAGTGGTCAGTGGTCTGGATTTGGCCCACAGACCACAGTTTGCCAAGCCTGGTTCTAGATTCTTTATATTTCTATACAGATTTTTAAATCAGCCTGTCAATTTCTAGGAAAAAGCTTGTTAGGGTTATGGTTGGGATTGCTTTGAACCTATAGTTCATTTTGGCAATAACTAACAAACTAACAGTTTTGAGTCTCCCAATCCATGAACCTAATTTATCTTCTATTTATTTAGGTCTTCTTTAATTTCTGTTAGCAGTGTTTTGTGGTATGGAAGATACAGATCTTATGTATCTTTTGTCAATTTTATTCCTAAATGTTTTCATATTTTGATGGTATTATAAAATAAAATTTTAATATTATTTTCAAATTATCTGCTGCCATTATTTTAAAATTTTATTTCTTTTTAAATTACCATTTCATTCTTTAACTTTGCTAAAGTAATTCATTAGTTCTAAGTTTCTGATTTTAGGGTTTCTTCAAATTTTTCTATATAGAAAATCATGTTGTAGGGATAGTTTTATTTTTTCCTGTCCAATCTATATGCTTATTCCTTTGTTTTTCTTACCTTACTACACTGGCTAGCATCTCTGTCACTATGTTAAATAACAGTGGCAAGAGCAGACATCCTTAGGATGAAAGTGTTTAGTATTTTGCCAGGTATGATATTAGCTATAAGAGTGTTGATGATGTCTTTTATATTCTGGATGAATTTCCCTTCCAAGTTTCCTGAGATTTTTTAAAAATCATAAATGGGTATTAAATTTTAATAAATTCTTTATATTCAGTTATCATGAAAATAATTATATGATTTTTCTTCTTTATTCTATTAATATTGTAAGTTATATTAATTTTAAATGTTAAATCAGCCTCGTGCTCCAAGGATAAACTATTCTTGGTTACAATTTATTACTATACACACACTGTATGTGTGTGTGTGCATGTCCGCATGTGTATATTTACTACTATGGATTCAATCAAGAAATAAATACCACTCATTAGTTTCGTTTTGTTGTTAATTTTTTAATTTTAATTCATGAACAGTTAACATACAGTATTATGTTAATTTCAGGTGTACAATATAGTGATTCAACAATTTTATACATTACTCAGTGCTCATCATGACAAGTACACTCCTTAATCCCCATCACCTATTTTTCCCATCCCCACCCACCCACCTCCCCTTTGGTAACCATCAGTTTGTTTTCTATAGTTAAGAATCTGTTTCATGGTTTGTTTCTCTCTCTTCTTTTTTCCCTCTGCTTGTTTTGTTTCTTAAATTCCAATATGAGTGAAATCATATACAATTCGTCTTTCTCTGACTGATTCAGTTCACATAGCATTATACTCTAGCTCCATCCATGTTGTTGCAAATGGTAAGATTCATTCTTACATATGGCTGAATAATATTCCATTGTATATATATATATATATATATATATATATATATATATATATATATATATATATATACCACATCTTCTCTATCCATTCATCAATTGATGGACACTTGGGGTTCTTCCATAATTTGGCTAAACATGCATATATCCCTTCCTTGCATAAGTTCCATATATATTTTGGATACTGACCCTTTATTGGATATGTTATTTGCAAATATCTTCTCTGATTCCATAAGTGGCCTTTTAGCTTTGTTGATTGTTTCCTTCAGTGTGCAAAAGCTTTTATTTTGATGTAGTCCCAATAGTTTATTTTTCCTGTTGTTTCCCTTACCTCAGGAGACAGCTAGAAAAATGTTGTTAAAAAACTTATAAAACTCGGGGCGCCTGGGTGGCTTAGTCTGTTAAGCGTCCGACTTTCGCTTAGGTCATGATCTCGCGGTTCGTGGGTTTGGGCCCCGCGTCGGGCTCTGTGCTGACTGCCAGCTCAGAGCCTGGAGCCAGTTTCAGATTCTGTGTCTCCCTCTCTCTCTGACCCTCCCCTGCTCACGCTGTCTGTCTTTCTCTCTATCAGAAATAAACATTAAAAAAAAATGAATAATTTCTGAAAAAGAAAAAAAAACTTATAAAACTCAACACCCAAAAAACAAATAATCCAGTTAAAAAGTGGGCAGAAGGCATGAGTAGACATTTTTCCAAAGAAGACATACAGATGACCAACAAGACACATGAAAAGAGGCTCAATATCACTCATGATCCGGGAAATACAAATCACAACTATAATGAGATATCTCCTCACATCTGTCAGAATGGCTGACATTAACAACACAGGAAGCAACAGATGTTGGTGAGGATGCAGAGAAAGGGAAACCTTCTTGCGCTGTTGGTGGGAATGAAAACTGGTGCAGCCACTCTGGAAAAAGGATGGAGGTTCCTCAAAAAATAAAAATAGAATCACCCTGTGATCTAGCAATTGCATGACTAGGTATTTACCCAAAGACTGCAAAAATACTAATTCAAAGGGACACATACATCCTGATGTTTATAACAGCAGTATTTACAATATTTAAATTATGGAAAGAGTCCAGAGGTTTATCCATTGACTGATGAATGGATAAAGAAGATGGAATATTATTCAGCCATAAGAAATAATGAAATCTTGCCATTTGCAATGATGTGGATGGAGCTAAGAGTATTATGATAAGTGAAGCAAGTCAGTCAGGAAAGACAAATAGCATGTGATTTGACTCATGTGATTTAAAGAAACAAAACAAACAGTCGTAGCAGGGGGAAAGAGAGAATAAAACCAAGAAACAGACTCTTAACTATAGAGAATTCATTGATGGATACCAGAGAAGAGATCGGTGGGGGGATGGATTAAATAGGTGATGGGGATTAAGGAGGGCACTTGTGATGAGAACCAGGTGTTGTATGGAATCGAATCACTAAATTGTACAGCTGAAACTGATATTATATTGCATGTTAATTAACTGGAATTTAAATAAAACTAAGAAAGTTAGGGAAAAAATGTTGGGGGGAGTTAAGATGGCAGTGGAGTTGGGAGTCCCTAGGCATGCCTTTCCCTTGAACAGAGCTAGATAAATATCAAATCATTTTGAACACTGAAGAAATCAATCTAAGGACTGAGAGTAAAAATACACAACTAGAGGTGAAAAAGCCAGCACATTATGGGAGGTAGGAGCTGTGAAGAGTTGGTTTGGGGTAGAGAAGAGCTGCAGGTGCTGCAATGGGAAGGAATCCTTGATCATGGACAGAGGAGCAAGAGAGAAAGAGAAAGAATGAAAGTGCGAAAGGTATTCCCCAAGATAAGCTCTTCCCCAAAACCATTGACTGTGAAAAGGAGGGCGCTGTATACCGTAAGTTTTTATAGTGAAGCACAGAGTCTAAAGTTTCAGAGGTCTGCACCATCACCAGGGCCATGCCTGGAAGGCTTGGTGGTGCCCCAGTGGGGAAGGAAGGCAGAGACCTGGGAGCAGGCAGCGTGGTCTGAGGATCCCCTGGATTGCACAAGGAGAAGCAGTTCCCTTGCTTGGAGTGCATTTGGGAGAGATTGCACAGCCTCTCCAAGGGCAAAAGACCTGGCAGACACTACTGACCTTTCATGTTCACTAACGTAGGAACAGGAACACTGGCTGAGGGCAATAAGCCTTTGTGCTGGCTTTCTGCTACGCTTTACCAAAAACTCTGAACCACTGCATGGTTGTGCAACCGGTTTCTGGGACAAGCCAGCACTGGCCACAGCACAGTAAGAACCTCCCCCAGAGGGTCAGCATGGGTCCCCGCCATGCAGATCTCTAAAATACGGAGTTTTGAAACCCAGCTGCATGCCTGAGATAAAACACAGGAGTGCTGTGCCACCTGGTAGGTGGACAGCTCAGACACAGGCAAGGTGGATGCGGAGATCTGGTGGAAGCCAGGGACACAAGAGAGGTGATTTGTTCTTCTGTGAGGGTTTCCTGAAGAGAGGCGGGGGTGAACTTCCCAATCCAGGGATGAAAGCAGGGGGATGCCTTTTTCACCCCCAGCATCAGCACTGACCTACTTCACTGAGCAAAACAGTGCCACCAACTGGAGGCCAGAGCCACTCACACCAAGCCCTGCTCCACTGTGACCTACAGGTACATCCCCAGTAGGGCAAGTCCACTGAGAACTAGCACAGCAGGCCCCATTCCCAGCAGACCAGCACAAACCTCTCACAGGCACCAAGTGTAATGATCATAGAGTGCTACAAAGCATCAGCTCTAGGGCAAATAGGATCTAGCTTCCTTTGGTTCCCCTTGCCCTTGGGATTAGAAAAAGCAATTTAAAAAACCTTTTTTTTAAAAAAAAAAATCTAGCTTCTTTTACTTTCAACAATAGCCAAATCATGGAAAAAGCCTAAATGTCCATCAACTGATGAATGGATCAAGAAGATGTGGTTTATCTATACGATGGAATACTACATGGCAATGAGAAAGAATGAAATCTGGCCATGTGTAGCAACATGGATGGACCTGGAGGGTGTTATGCTAGGAAGTAAGTCAGGCAGAGAAGGACATATATCATATGTTTTCACTTACAAGTGGAACAGGAGAAACTTGACGGAGGACCATGGGGGAAAGAAGGAAATAGTGGGGGAGAGGGAGGAGGCAAACCATGAGAGACTCTTGAATACTGAGAACAAACTGAGGGCTGATGGGAGTGGGGGAAGGGGGATGATGGGTATGGAGGAGGGCACTTGTTGGGATGAGCACTGGGTGTTATATGGAAACCAACTTGACAATAAACTATAAAAGAAAAATTTTAAAAAAAATCTAGCTTCTTTTAACAAGCATACCAAAACACATCTAGGATCTAGCTTCCTTTTTTTTACCTTGAAAATATGAAAAGACAGAGTAATTCACCCTAAAAGAAAGAACAGGAAGAAATGATGACCAGGAATTTAATCAATACCAGTATAAGTAAGATGTCTGAACTAGAATTTAAAACAATAATTATAAGGATACTAGCTGGACTTGGAAAAAGCATAGAAGACACTAGAGAATCCCTGACTGCAGAGATAAAAGAACTAAAAACTAGTTAGGCCAAAGTTTAAAATGCTGTAACCAAGATGGAAACCCAGATGTATGCCAAGAAACCCAGATGGACAAAGCAGAGGGATGTATCCATGATATAGAAGATAAATTTATGGAAAATAATGAAGCTGAAAAGAAGAGCGAAAGAAGCGTATTGGATCACAAATTTAGACTTAGGGAACTCAGCATCTCCTTAAAGCATAATAACATTCACGAAATGGGAGTCCCAGAAGATGAAGAGAGAGAAAAAGGAGCACAAGGATTATTTGAGTAAATTATAGCTGAAAATTTACCTTATCTGGGGAAGGGAACAGACATCAAAATACAAGAAGCACAGAGAACTTCCATTAAATTCAACAAAAGCCAGCCATCACCAAGACTTACCATGGTCAAGTTCACAAAATACACAAAGAACCATGAAAGCAGTAAGGGGAAAAAAGTCCTTAACCTCTCAGGGAAGACAGATCAGGTTCACAGCAGACCTGTCTACAGAAATGTGGCAGGCCAGAAGGGAGTGGCAGGATAAATTCAATGTGCCGAATGGGAAAAACATGCAGCCAGGAATACTTTATGCAGCAAGGCTGTCATTCAGAACAGAAGGAGAGATACTTTCCCAGAAAAACAAAAACTAAAGGAATTCATGATCACTAGCCCAACTCTACAAGAAATATTAAAGGGGCCTTTTTGAGTGTGTGTGGGCGGGGGGAAGAACCAAAAGCAACAAAGACTAGAAAGGAACAGAGAACATCACCAGAAATACCAACTTTACAGGTAACACAAAGGCACTAAATTTCTTATCTTTCAGTGATTACTCTCAGTGTAAATGGACTAAGTGCTCCAATCAAAAGATACAGGGTATCAGAAAGGATTTAAAAAGATCCATCTATATGCTGCCTACACAAGACTCATTTTAGACCTAAAGACACCCACAGATTGAAAGTGAAGGGATGGAGAATTATCCATAATGCTAATGGATGTCAAAGAAAGCCAGAACAGCCATAACTTCTATTAGAAAAATTAGATTTTAAACCAAAGACTGTCACAGGAGATGAAGAAGGGCATTACATAATAATTAAGGCGTATCCTTCAAGAAGACCTAATGACTGTAAATATTTATGCCCCAAACTTGGAACTCCCAGATATATAAATCAATGGATAACAAACATAAAGAAACTCACTGATAATAATACAATAATAGTAGGGACTTACATCAGTGGACGGATCATCTAAGAAAATCAACAAGGAAACAGTGGCTCTAAAAGGCATACTGGATTGGATGGACTTAACAGATATACTGACAACATTTCATCCTAAAGCAGCAGAGCACACATTCTTTTCTATTGCACATGGAATATTCACCAGAAGAGACCATGTACTGGGTCACAAATCAGCCCTCAACAAGTACAAAAAATACTGAGAGCATACCATGCATATTTTAGGACCACATTGCTATGAAACTTGAAGTCAACCACAAGAACAAAATTGGAAAGATCACAAATACATGGAAGTTGAAGAACATCCTACTAAAGAATAAATGGGTGATGGGCATTAAGGAGGGCATTTGTTCAGATTAGCACTGGGTGTTATATGAAGTGATGAATAACTGGGTTCTACTCCTGAAACCAATACTGCACTGTATGTTAACTACTTGAATTTAAATTAAGAAAAGAGAATGAAGGGGTAAACCATGAAATTAAAGAAGAAATTTTAAAAAGTATATGGAAACAAATGAAAATGAGAACGCAACAGTCCAAAACCTTTGGGACACAGCGAAGGCCACCCTAAGAGGGAAGTATGTTGCAATACAGGCCTACCTTAGGAAGCAAGAAAAATCTCAAATACACAACCTAACTTTATACCTAAAGGAGCTAAAAAAGGAACAGCAAATAAAGCCTAAAGCCAGCAGAAGAAGGTAAATAATAAAGATTAGAGCAGAAATAAGTGATATAGAAACAAAAAACAGATCAACAAAACTAAAAGCTGGTTCTTTGAAAGGATTAATAAAATGGATAAACCCCTAACCAGATTTATCAAAAAGAAAACAGTTTCCAAAAAAATAAAATCATGAATGAAAGAGGAGAGATCACAACCAACACCACAGAAATATAAACAGTTATAAGAGAATATTATGAAAAAGTATATGCCAACAAACTGGGAAATCTGGAAGAAATGGACAAAACATACAAACTACTAAAATTAAAACAGGAAGAAATAGATCATTTGAACAGATCTATAACCAAATAAATTGAATCAGTATCCGATTTCAGCTCCAATCATGATCTCGTGGTTCATGGATTTGAATGCCACATTGGGTTCTGTGCTGACAGGTCAGAGCCTGGAGCCTGTTTTGGATTCTGTGTCTCCCTCTCTCTTCTCTGCCTTTGCCCTGCTTGCTCTCTCTCTCTCTCTCTCAAAAATAAAATAAACATTAAAAATTACAAAAAAAATAATTAATATCTTTTCTTTTCAAACTAGTCCAAAAAATAGAAATGAATGGAAAACTTCTAAATTCATTCTACAAGGCCAGCATTACCTTGATTCCAAAACCAAAGACCCCACTATAAAGGAGAATTACAGGCCAATATCTCTGATGAACATGGATGCAAAAATTCTCAACAAGATACTAGCAAATTGAATCCAACAGTATATTAAAAAAAATTCTTGACCATGATCAAGTGGGATTTATTCCTGGGCTGCAGGAGTGGTTAAATATTTGTAAATCAATAAACGTGATATACCACATTAATGAAAGAAAGGATTAGAATCATATGATCCTCTTAATAGATGCAGAAAAATCCTTTGACAAAATACAGGATCCATTCTGTAGGATAAAAATCCTCAACAAAGTAGGTCAAGAGGGAACATACCTCAACATCATAAAGGCCATGTATGAAATACCCACAGATAATATCATCCTCAGTGGGGAAGAACTAATTAAGTTTTTCCTCTATGGTCATGGACAGAGATGTCCACTCTCACCATTACTATTTAAGATAGTACTGGAAGTCTTAGCCTCAGCAGTCAGACAACAGTCTTTCATGTTTTACTGGTTTTCTTTCATGATACACTTGGATTCCTTTCTCTTTATTCTTTGCATATTTATTACTGTTTTTTTATTTATTATTAACGATTTTGTATATAACATATTCTGCATATTGTAGTCTGTATTAAGTTGATGGTCATTTATGTTTGAACCAATTCTTCTCCCCACGTTTTGGATATATGGCATCATATTTTATATCCTTTTATTTTATGAATCCTTTGAATTTTAGAGAAATACATATTTTTATTGCTTTTGTGTTTTTTACTTTCATACTCTCACTTTTGGTCCTTCCGTTCTGCTCAAAAACTCCCCTTTAATATTTCTTGTAGGGTTGGTTTAATGGTCATGAACACCCTTTGTTTTTGTTTCTCTGGGAAACTCTATCTTTCCTTCTATTCTGAATGATAGCCTTGCTGGATAGAGTATTCTTGACTGCAGATTTCTTCCTTTTTGCACTTTGAATATATCGTTCCGCTCCCTCTGTCCTACAAAGTTTCTCCTGAAAAATCAGCTGATAGCCTTATGGAGTTTCTTTTTATTTGTCTTTTTTCTCTTGCCGCTTTAAAATTTTTTCTTTATCACTATTTTTTTGCCATTTTAATTACTGTGTATCTTGGTGTGGACTTCCTTGACTTGCTTTGGAGGGGGAAGGGGTCTCTGTGATTCTTGTATATGGATATCTATTTCTTTCTCCAGATTAAGGAAGTTTTCAGCTATTATTTTTTCAAATAAGTTTTCTGCCACCTTTTCTCTCTCTTCTTCTCTTGGGATCCCTTAAATGTCAATGTTACTATGCTTGATGGAGTCACTGAGTTCCCCAAGACTCTTCTCATTTTGCATCATTCTTTTTCTCTCAGCTGCTCAGCCTGATTACTTTCCATTACTCTATCTTCCACACCACTAATTCACTTATCTGCTTCCTCTAACCTGCTATTTATTCCATCAAGTATATTTTTATTTGTTATTTTTAATTTTTTTAATCTTTATTTGAGAGAGAGAGAGAGAGAGAGAGAGAGTGTGTGTGTGTGTGTGTGTGTGTGTGTGTGTGGCAGAGAGAGGGAGAGACAGAATCAAAAGCAGGTTCCAAGGCTCTGAGCTGTCAGCACAGAGCCCAATGTGGGGCTCAAACTCATGAACCACGAGATCATGACCTGAGCTGAAGTTGGACGCTTAACTGAGTGAGCCACCCAGGTGCCCCATACATCAAGTGCATTTTTAATTTCATTTATTGTGTTCTTCATCTTTGATTGGTTCTTTTTTATTTCTTTGTTAAGGCTCTAACTGATATCCTCCTCTCTTTTCTCAAATCCAGTATCTGTATGATCATCACTTTAAATTCTCTGTCAGGGGCGCCTGGGTGGCTCAGTTCGTTGGGCGTCAGACTCCGGCTCATGTCATGATCTCACAGTTCGTTGGTTCGAGCCCCGCATCGGGCTCTGTGCTGACAACTAGCTCAGAGCCTGTGGAGCCTGCTTCAGTTTCTGTGTCTCCCTCTCTCTCTCTCTGACCCTCTCTCTCTCTCTCAGAAATAAATTTTAAAAATTAAAATAAAATAAATTCTCTGTCAGTCATGTTATCTATATCCCTTTTGC
The DNA here is from genome assembly GCA_017311185.1 of Proteles cristata cristata. Taxonomy (NCBI): domain Eukaryota; kingdom Metazoa; phylum Chordata; class Mammalia; order Carnivora; family Hyaenidae; genus Proteles; species Proteles cristata. The sequence continues at coordinate 32,684 of JAESUZ010001930.1, read as the reverse complement.
TTACATCTCTTACTGTGCTTTGATTCTGTTCTTTCATTTGTGACATATTTCTCTGTGTCCTCATTTTGTCTAACTCTCTATGTTTATTTCCATGTGTTAAGAATATCAGCTATGTCTGGGGCGCCTGGGTGGCTTAGTCGGTTAAGCGTCCGACTTTCGCTTAGGTCATGATCTCGCGGTTCGTGGGTTCGAGCCCCGCGTCGGGCTCTGTGCTGACAGCTAGCTCAGAGTCTGCAGCCTGTTTCAGTCTGTGACTCCCTCTCCCTCTGACCCTCCCCTGCTCACTCTGTCTGTCTGTCTGTCTGTCTCTCTCTCTCTCTCCTAGATATAAATTAAAAAAAAAAAAGAATATCAGCTATGTCATCAGCTATGTCCTTATGAAGAAGAGGTCCTGTAGTGCCCCGCCATGCAGTGCCCCCTGTTCCCTGAACATGAGAAGGAAGAGGCCAAAACACAACAGCAGAGCAAATGCAACACCCATAGGAGACACTGCTGTTGTGTTCTGACCTCTTCTTTCTCAGTCCACTAGTCTGAAGAGGCTCTCTTTGCCTGTCATGGGCAGTGTTTGGTTCCCAGCAGGGGTGGGGTGCATTTTAACAAGGTGTGTGCTGGTCTGCTTGCAAAATAGACTTTCCACCACTGCCGGAACTGAGCCTGCAAATCTCACAGGTCAAGACCTGATGTTGGTGGGATTTGCAACAGTCTTATTGGGGAGGGGGTGCCTGTTACACTGGGACTGAGGAAGCATGACCGGGCAGGGCAGATCTGCAGAAATGTGGGGATGGTGGGCTTGGTGTAGCCAAGTTAGGTAGTAAGCATTCTGGTTTCTGCAGGTGGTCTTGTGCTTGTGCTGGGGTTTGGTGGAGGCAAATGATGCATGCCAGATCCTTTGTTCCTAGGGAAGCTGTCCTCATGATCCCTGCCTCGCTAGACCATGCTCTGAGGTGAGCAAATCACTCTCCCTTCAGTCTGCCCCTGGAGTTTTTCAAACTGGTGCTTCCACACTGTATCTCTGAGAGTTGTTCTGCTACCTCTGTAAGGGCAGTGACTTAGCTTAGTGACCTAACACCCTCTGGGCTTTCCCAGAGCCAGGCTGCTGATTTTTTAAATTCCAGGCTTTAAGCCCTCTTGGCTGTATGAACTCATGAATTTCGGCCCCTCTCATTTTCAAAGCCAAATGTTATGGGGATTTATCTTCCCTTTACAGACTTCTCAGTGTGGAAGTCTGTTTTTTGCCCTTCTCCACACCAATGGCTCCCTCCCTACCACAGGTGGCCATGTTGTTCCCCACTGCATGTCTGCCCTTCCTACCCTCTTTGATGTGGCCTCATCTCTACCTTTAGTTGTGGAGTTTGTTGTGCCAGTCTTCGGGTTATTTTCTGGGTTGTTTACACTGATGTGACTGTTATCTAGTTGTATCTATGGGAGGAGGCAAGTTTAGAGTCCTCCTACTCTGATCTATTCCTAGTTGACCTCCACGCAGTAGTTTAATATAAAGAATCATAAGGCTATGGTAAAAGTGTAATTTTAAGATATAAGGAAATTCAGTTTAGTACCTAGGTTTGAGGCAGAGTATCTAAGGAAGAATAAACCTAGAAGGGGTTCAGACCTCAAAGAAAGCATAGTTCAGCCACCTAATATCAGAGAAGTTTACTGGTTTCGCTAGGCAAGAGCTGGTCTAGAGTTGCTGAGCAAACAATAGGCCACCTTTCCAGCGTGCAGGCAATCAGCAGGGTGATGTGAGTGTGCAAAAGAAGTCTGGGTGCCAGTGAAAGCAGCAACAATTAAGAGCACATAGATTACACAAGAAGAGAGTAAGGGATGGGAACTTGCAGGTCACACATGGGAGCTCTGTGTTGAAAGGGTTGTGGAAAGGTTATCACTAGGCTGAGGCTGGGAGGCCACACTGGGGCCAAATCCTGGGCCCCAAAGGGGCTAACGCTACCCGACAAGAGTCCTGGCCAGGTCAGGATGTAGTAGCAAGAGAACCTCTTGCACTTGTCCCTCCAGCGCCCTCTGCTGAGGAAGTTTAAATACTGTGCTCACTATAAAGATCTACTTAAAGGATTCTTACATGGTGAACATACTATGTAAGGAAGGATGCATTTGGAACTGAGAAGCAATAAATTGGTAACTGACAAATATACATAACTTCTTTCAGTTTAATAATGTGTTGAAGCAGTATTTCATCTAGATTCAAGAGGGACATTGATCTGCAATTTCCTTTTTTTGGTAACTTTTTTTCATATTTTGGCATTAAACCGAGTTTGTAAAACTCTGTAAAACTCGTTTCTATCTTAAATGTTTGCTAGAATTTACTAGGGAACCTGTCTGGGGATGGAGCTTATTTTGGGGGAAGATTTAGCATATTCAGTGTTTGCCGTAGATATAGATCTAGTAAGATTTTCTGTTTCTTTGGTGTTCCTTACAAGAAATTTGAACATTTTACCTGAGTTGTCAAACTTGTAGTTGTAAAGTCATTCATAATATTCTCTTGTTATTTTCACAAAGTCTGTAGGCTCCATAGTGATATCAGATTCTTGGTATTGGTAATATTTGTTCTTTTTTTCTTGTTGACTCTGAGTTTAACAATTTCATTGGTCATTTCAATGAGCCATCTTACTGTTTTGTTAATTCTCTCCATTGTTTGTTTCCACCTTATTGATTTATGTTCTTTATTCTTCTCTTATTTTTACATATTTTTGGTTTAATTTATTCTAATTTTTGTATTTGCCTAAGGTAGAACCTTAGATCATTGATTTTATGCATTTAGTCTTTTTTTAAATTATTTTTTCCTTTTAATTTTTTTAGTATCATTGACACACATGTTACATTAGTTTCAGGTGTACAACTTAGTGATTTGACAAATTTATACATTATGCTATGCTCACCACAAGTATAGCTACCATCTCTCGCCATACAATGCTACTACAGTATCATTGACTATATTCTCTGTGCACTTCCTTTTATTCCCATGACTTATTCACTCCCTATTTAGAAGCCTGTATCTCCCTCTTCCCCTCCAATTTTGTCCAACTCTCTACTCCCCTCCTCTCTGGCAGCCAGCAGTTTTACATTTATTTACTCTTTTCTAATATAATCATTTAAGCTATAGTTTTACCTCTAAGCCTCTTTGCTACATCCCACAAATACTGATATGTTTTGTTTTCATGATCATTAGGTATAACACCTTTTCTAATTTCCGTGTTTTCTTTAACCATGTATTAATTAGAATTATGTTCTTTAATTTCCAAGTATCTGAGGGTTTTGTAGGTATCTTATTATTAATTCTAATTCAATTCTATTGTCATCAGAAAACATTTTATAGACTTGAAGTTTTAAATATTTATCGTAACTTCATTTTTGGCCCAGGAAATGATCTGTCTTGGTGAACATACCATGTGCACTTCAAGAGCATGTGCATATGTTTTGCATTTCTTGGTATACTAGTTTATAAATATCAATTAGGTTAAGGGATTTGATAGTATTAATTGATATCCTGTGTCATTTCTGATTTCTTTTGTCTAATTATTCTGTTAAGCGGTGAGAGAACATTAAAATATACAGATAAATTTTTTTTCTATTTCTCTATTTAATTCCATCGTTCTTGCTTCATGAATACCTGTCATCAAGCATATACTCATTTATGACTTTTATGCCTGATGAAGTGACATTTTGTCATCATGAGCTGTTCCTTTTTAACTTTGTTTTGCAGTCTATTTTATCTGAAATTAATATAGCCATTGTAACCTTCTTAGTCTTACTCTTTGCATTCTTCTTTTTTAATGTTTATTTACTTTCAGAGAGAGAGAGAGAGGCAGAGAGAAAGGGGGAAAGAGAGAGAGAGAATGAATCCTAAGCAGGCTCCATGCTGTCAGCACAGAGCCCAATGTGGGGCTCAAACCCAGGAACCATGAGATCATGACCTGAGCTGAAGTTGGATGCTTAACTGAGTCACCCAGGTGCCCCACTCTTGGCATTCTATTTAATGTTCCACTCTTATTTTTCCTAACTTATCTGTATATTTGAAGTGTGGTTTTTGTAAATATCATATACTTTAGTCTGGCTTTTTTATCCATTCTGACAATTTCTTTGAATTGGGACATTTAGTGCATTAACAATTCCAAAGCTTTAAAATATTTTTAAAGTTTTCATTTGTATACCATAAAATAATTTGTTTTAAATGTACAAATCAATAATTATTAGTATGCTTACAAAGTCATGTAACCGTCATCACAATCCAGTTTTTGGACATTTCTATCACCCTAGAAGTTTCCTTATTCCTATTAAGCAGTCACTTCCTATTCCTCCACCCCACTTCACCCCATACAAAGCCTCTGACCATTACTAATTTAATTTCTGTGTCTATGCATTTGCCTATTTTGGACATCTTCTATAAATGGAATGATACAATATATGGTCATTGTGTCAGGTTTCTTTTACTTACAGAATGTTTTCAAAATTCATCCATGTTGTATGTATCAGTTTAGTTGCTGAGTAGTATTCCATTATAAATGTATCACATTTTGTTTGTACATTTCAACAATAATAAACATTTGGGTTATTTCTGGTTTGAGGTTATTTCAAATAATGCTGCTTTGAAGATTTGCGTATGTCTTTGTATAGACATGTTTTCATTTCTCTTGTGTAGATTTCTAGGAATGTAATTGCTAGTTCATATGTGAAATCTGTTTATACCTTTGAGGAACTGCCAAACTTTTCCACACTGGATGCACCAGTTTACATTTCCGCCAGTAGTGTACGAGGATTTCAGTTTCTATGCATCCTCACCAACATTTATCATTATCTGTCTTTTTGATTATAGCCATCCTAGGGCATGTGAGGTAGTATTTCTTTGTGGTTTTGATTTGCATTTTACTGATGACTAATGATGTTGAGTATCTTTTCATGTGCTTCTTACCCATCTGTAGATCTTCTTCATTCAGATCTTTTGTTATTTTTAAATTGTACCGTTTGACTTCTTACTGGTCAGGGTTTTTTCTCTTTTTTATAAATATTTATTTATTTATTTGTAGTTTATTGTCAAGTTGGTTTCCATATAACACCCAGTGCTCATCCCAACAAGTGCCCTCCTCCATGCCTATCACCCATTTTTAGTTTTATGAGTTCTTTAAATATCCTGAATACAGGTTCCTTATTGGATGTATTATTTGCTTCTATTTTTCTCTCAGTCTGTGGCTTGTCTTTTTACTTCCTTGAGTGTGTTCTTTGACATGCTAAAGATTTAAATTTTGATGAAGTCCAAAATATCTATTTCTGTGTTGTTTACACTGTTTATATTGTGTCTAAGAAGGCTTTTCTTAACCCAAGTTCATGAAGAGTTACCCCTATAACCTACACTAAGAGTTTTATAGTTTTACCTCTTACATTTATGTCTCTAAATGTTTAGTTAATTTTTGTTTGTTTATGGTGTAGAGTCGAACCTCATTCTTTTTTGTATGTGGATGTTCATTTCTCCTGGCACTATTATTGAAAAGATTTTTCTTTCCTTTATTGAATGGTCTTCCATTCATATTGAAAATCAACAGTACATGGATATGAGTTTATTTCTGACTCTCAGTACTGTAACATTGACCTATATGTCTATCCCTATGCCTACTCCATTAACATTTAATATATTTTTATTTTTAATCTTTTGTTTTCTCTTTGCCTGACATATTTATTTTCTCTGTCCTCCTTTCCTAGCTACTTATGGATTATTTTAATATATTTTATTTAATTATATTTTAATTTATGTACCACGCAACCTTTTTTTTCTGGCAGTTTTAAAGATTTTCTCTTTATGTTTGATTTGCAAGAATTTGGCTATAATGGGTGCACCTGGGTGGCTCGGTCAGTTAAACATCTGACTTCGCCTCAGGTCATGATCTCACAGTTCGTGGGTTCGAGCCCCGCATCGGGCTCTGTGCTGACAGCTCAGAGCCTGGAGCCTGTCTTTGGATTCTGTATCTCCCTCTCTCTCTGACCCTTCCCTGCTCACACTGTCTCTCTTTCTCTCTCTCAGAATTAAATGAAAAACATTAAAAAATAAAAAAAAAAGAATTTGGCTATAATGTTCCTAGGAATGGTTCTTTTTGTATCCTTAATGGGAATCCTCTCTAAGGTTCTTGAATCTATAAATTAATGACTTTCACCAAATTTTGGTCATTATCTCTTCAAAGTTTTTTTCTGCCCCATTTTTTCTCTTCTCTTTCCAGAACTCCAGTTACACACATGGCAGACCTATTAATATTGTCCCACAGGTCCTCGATGTTCTATTCAGTTTCTTTTCAATTTTTTTCTACCTTTACTTCAGATAGAACAAATGAAATTATTGTTCTCAAATTCACATACCCTTATCTGTCAACATTATTATATTATGGTTAAGCATATCTAGTAAGTGTTTTAATTCAGATATTGTATTTTTCATTTCTAAAATTTACATTTTGTTCTTATTTATAGTTTATATTCATCGCTAAGAATGTCTATCCCTTCATTATAAGCATATTTTTCTTCACCTCATTGGTGATTTAATGAGAATACCTCCTTTAAAATCCTTGTCTAATAATTCCAACATATGAGACATCACAGGATTGACTTTTGTTATCTTTTCCTCTCATAAGAGGTCACATTTTTCTAGTTCTTGTTACATTGAATAATTTTGGGTTGTATTCTGGAGAATGTGAGTATTATGTTATTGAGACTTTATACTCTGTTCTATTTCTCCAAAGAATGTTGATTTTGTGTTTTTTTTAATAGGCAATTAATTTAGTTGTACTCAGAATACAAACTCTGTTCTTTGATAGCTCAAATTTCTGTTCAGTTATTTTATCTCTAGATGTAATGCTGGGAGTTTTTCTTCCACATGTGCAGTTCAGGGGTCATCCATCCAGATATTCGAGCAGAGCTTACACACAAAGTTTGATGTTCTCCTTCTCTGGTTCTCTCCTTTCCAGGATTTTCTCTTCACATTTTGGTAGCAGTGGTTGCACCAAACCTATCCTCTGGTTCTTTGGGCCAGAAAAAAATGGAGAGTTCTTCTGGGGTTTTAGCTGACTGATATGGTGTAGGCTGTGGCATGTCCTCGGGTTAGATGTCATGAAAACGGGAACTCACCCAGTGCAGTTCCTTTCTTCCAAGTGTCAACTCCACTCCACAGTCTGCCTCTGTAGTACCTTCAGAGAGTTATTTTTTGTATTTTATCCAAGGTTTTTAATTGTCACCTGTGAGAGGAGGAGGTTGATCCAATAGGAGTTTACTTAGCCATTACTGGAAACAAAACACAGTGATCAATATTGTTCAATAAAATAAAAGTATAACATACTTTTTACATAAAGTAAGCTTTTTCCATAAATGAGATATTTGTAACAGGAACAATGACTATTCAAATTTATAATTTATTAAACTTTAGAGCCAGGGGTATTAGAAAGCAAACATTTGGGGCGCCTGGATGGCTCAGTTGGTTAAGCGGCCGACTTCAGCTCTGGTCATGATCTTGCGGTTCATGGGTTCGAGCCTCTGCATCAGGCTCTGTGCCAACCCTCCCCTGCTCACACTCTGTCTCTCTGTCTCTCAGAAATAAATAAACGTTAAAAAGCAAATATGTAGACAGAACTATTTGCCTATCCTTCTTCAGCCATTATTTTTAAAATTTATTTATTTAAATTCAACTTAATTAACATATAGTGTAGTATAGGTTTCAGGAATAGAGCCCAGTGATTCATCGCTTACATAAAACACCCAGTGCTCATCCCAACAAGTGCCCTGCTTAATGCCCATCCCCCGTTTAGCACATCCTCCCACCTACCTCCTCTTCAGCAACCCTGTTTGTTGTCTGTATTTAAGAGTCTCTTATGGTTCGCCTCCCTCTCTGTTTTTATCTTCTTTTTCCTTCCCTTCCCCTATGTTCATCTGTTGCGTTTCTTAAATTCTACATATTAGTGAAATCATATGATATTTGTCTTTCTCTGACTGACTTATTTCACTTAGCATAATACACTCTAGTTCCATCCATGTTGTTGCAAATGGCAAGATTTCATTCTTTTTCATCCCTGAGTAGTATTTCTGTGTGTGTGTGTGTGTGTGTGTGTGTGTGTGTGTGTGTGTGTGTACACTACATCTTTTTTATCCATTCATCCATCGATGGACATTTGGGCTCTTTCCATACTTTTGCTATTGTCTGTAGTGATGCTATAAACATTGGGGTGCATGTGCCCCTTAGAATCAGTACTCCTGTATCCTTTGGGTAAACACCTAATAGTGCAATTGCTGGATCATGTGGTAGTTCTATTTTTAATTTATTGAGGAACCTCCATACTGTTCTCCAGAGTGGCTACACCAGTTTACATTCCCACCAGAAGTACAAAAGTGTTCCCCTTTCTTCACATCCTTGCCAACATCCATTGTTTCCTGACTTGTTCATTTTAGCCATTCTGACATGTGTGAGGTGGTATCTCATCCTCATTTGGATTTGCGTTTCTCTGATGATGAGTGATGTTGAGCATCTTTTCATGTGTCTATTAGACGCCTGGATTTCTTCTTTGGAGAAATGTCTATTCATGTCTTTTGCCCATTTCTTCACTGGATTATTCATTTTTGTTTTTGAGGGGTGTTGAGTTTGATAAGTTCTTTCTATGTTTTGGATACTAACCCTTTATCCAATATGTCATTTGCAAATATCTTCTCCCATTCCATCGGTTGTCTTTTAGTTTTGTTGGTTGTTTCCTTCATTGCAGAAGCTTTTTATCTTGATGAGGTCCCAATAGTTCATTTTTTATTTCTTGCCTCCAGAGATGTGTCTAGTAAGAAGTTGCTGCAGCCGAGGTCAAAGAGGTTGCTGCCTGTGCTCTCCTATAGGATTTTGATAATTTCCTGTCTCACATTGAGGTCTTTCATCCATTTTAAGTTTATTTTTGTGTATGGTATAAGAAAGTGGTCTAGTTTGATTCCTCTGCATGTCTCTGTCCAGTTTTCCCAGTACCATTTGCTGAAGAAACTATTATCTTTTTTCCATTGGATACTCTTTCCTGCTTTGTCAAAGATTACTTGACCATACATTTATGGCTCCATTTGTAGGTTCTTTATTCTGTTCCATTCATCTATGTGGTCTGTTTTCATATGTCTTGTTTTTCCTAATAAGTGCCTCTTTTAGGTTATAGAAGTCCCTTTAACATTTCTTGTAAGGCCAGTCTCGTAGTGACAACTACCTTATTAGCTTTTGCTTTTCTGGAAAAAACTCTATCTCTTCTTCAATCCTGAATGACAACTTTGTTGAGTAGAGTATTGTTGTCTGGAAGGGTTTTTTTTTCTTTTGTCTCTTTGAATATATCATGCCACTCCCTTCTGGCCTGCCAAGTTTCTGCTGAAAAATCTGATGATAGTCTTATGGGGGTTCCCTTATATGTTTTTCTCTAATTTCTTTTAAGATTGTCTTCTTGTCATTAACTTTTGAGAGCTTAATTATATTGTGTCTCAGTGTAGGTCTCTCTGGATTCCTCTTTGGGGGGTTCTATGGGTTTCTTGGATGTAGCTGTCTCTTTCTCTAGGTTAGAGTAGTTTTCAGTTATTTTTTAAAATAAGCTTTCTGTCCCATTCTCTCTCTCTTCTCCTTATGGGACCCCTATAATGTGAGTATTGGTCTGCTTGATTGAGTCTTGTAATTCCCTTAATTTATCTTCACACTTTTTCATTATTTTTACATCCTCTGATTGGATGAATTCTACTTTTCTGTCTTTGAGTTTGCTGATATTTTCTTCCACTTTATCTAGTCTGCTCTATTGACATTTTAAATTCAGTTATTGTATTTTTTAGCTCTGATTTCTGTTTGATACTTTTTTAATATTTTCTGTCTCTTTGTTGAAATTCTTACTTTGTCATGCATTGATCCCCTGACCTTGGTGATCATCTTTTGACCATATTTTAAAACTCTGTCAAACAAATAATTTATCTCCATTTAATTAAGGTCTGTTTCTGGAGTTTTACCTTGTTCTTTTGTAAGAACATATTCTTCTGTTTCTTCATTTTCTTTCACTCTGTGTTGGTTCCTGCATATTAGATAAAACAGCCACCTCTCCCAGGCTTGACAGAGTGGTCTTATGTAGGAGATGAATCTTATCAATCAGTTCAGCCTTAGCTCTTGGCTGTTTCTCAAACCTGTGTAATTGTCTAAGCCACTTTTTTGTTCTTAGTGCCTCCCAGTAGTTGATGGTGTGTCAAGACCTGTCAGTCTCCCAAAAGGGGGATCTCAGTCAGCACCTAGATGCAGACTGATTAGAAGCCAGGCTGTTGGTTAGCAGCTTTTAAAGTATGCAAGTAGAGTTCCTTCTAGGAAAGATCAGGACCTGGGCATAACTGTATGCTCCCTTTGCACTGAACCTTGGGTAGATAGCCAATTAAGAAATGTTTCTTTGTTTGCTACTGTCCTGTGGGATCTGGAAATAAAGCCTCACTGGCTGACAGAGCCAGGTGATCAAGGGGTATATCCTCTGGACAGCAGCCACAAAAGCCAGGATGCCAGGCATGTATAAAGGCTCATCCCAGAGAGACATTAGTGACCTGAAGTGGGCCAAAGGGAGAATGTGGGGACGGTACATGCTGGCTTTCCTCATCTCCAGGGAGGATTGCAGTCTGTCTCTAGATGTGCACCAAATTAATTTGAAGACTAACCTTCAGGAAGCAACTTTTAAAATATGTAAATGGGCCTTTTTTAGGGAAATACTGGGATATGGGTGTTTCTTTCTGCTCTTTCTGTGGTAGGCCTGAAGAGTTTCCCACAGTGAGTCTTCACAAGTCCATTAAAAACGTTTTCTTTGTTTTTTCTAATCTGGTGGGTCCCATGGCTGCAAGCCTCATTGTCTTTCAAAGCCAGGTGTTTGGAGGGGGGCCCAAACATGTAGCTCAGGTGGACATGTTCCAAACTCTTCACTCCTCAGAGAGAAGCTTGGAGTTGCATTCCCTCCTAATTGCTGCACCAGGGGTGGGGTTTACGGTAAGATTGTGTCTCAGCATTTTCTACCCATTTTGATGTGGGTTTTTTTTTCATTTGCCCAATGTGTAGGAGTCACTGAGCTAGTTTCTGGATTTCTTTCAGAAGAAGTTTTCCCATGCGTAGCTGTAGATTTGGTATGTGCACGAGGGGACGTGAGTTTGGGAGCTTCCTATGTTGCCATCAAGGACCAGAACCACCAGCACTATTTATAATAGTCCCAAACTGGAAACTACTTACATATCAATAAACAGTAGAATGTATGAATAAATTATGGTATAGTCACAAAATAAAATTCTATACAGCACGAAGGATAAATGATCCACTGCTACATAACACAACAATGATGAATCTCCCAAATATAATATTAAATGAGAGAAGCCAGATACAGCAGAGTACATACTTTAGTATTTTTGTTATATGAAGTTTATAAACAAGCCAAACTAATCTTTGATGACGGGAGTCATGATGGTAGTTATCCTTGAGTTAGGGGAGGGACATGATGGGAAAGGGGGACAAGGGAGTGTTCTGGGATATGGGTAATGATCTGTTTATTGACTTAGATGCTAGGGATAGGAATGTGTTCACTTCATGAAAATTCATAAAGCTTATGATCTGTGTACTTTTCTGTATGTGTACTATACCTCAGTTAAAGGTTAATTTGTCTTAAGTAAAAAAGAAGATGAAGAAGAAAGAAAGAAATCCAGTATTTTTAGCACATAGGACTAAGAATAAAACCCAAAATCCTTACCATGGCCTAGAAGGTTATACATGATCTAGCCTTGGCTATCTTCTCCACATTATTCCTTCCTGTTATTCCCCTTGCTTACTTAGCTCCAGCCACATGGCCTTCTTGCTGTTCTGCAAACATAATAAAACTCTTTTCCATCCTAGTGCTTTGTACTTGCTATTCCCTTTCCTGGAACACTCTTCCCTAAGCTTGTCACATTGTTGGTTTCTTTCTTTTTTTTTTTTTTTTTCCATTTGAGTATTTATTTTTTAAATAGTTTATTGTCAAGTTGGTTTCCATATATGTTGATTTTTTTTATCATACAGATACCAGCTTAAATATCACTTCTTCAAAAAAGTCCTCACTATGGGGTGCCCGGGTGGCTCAGTCGGTTGAGTGTCTTACTTCGGCTCAGGTCATGATCTCACAGTTCGTGGATTGGAGCCCCACGTTGGGCTCTGTGCTGACTGCCAGCTCGGAGCCTGGAGCCTGCTTCAGATTCTGTGCCTACCTCTCTCTCTGCCCCTCCCCTGCTCACGTACTCTCTCTCTCTCTCTCTCTCAGAAATAAAATCTTTTTTAAAAAAGTCCTCACTAAACACTCCATCTGAAATAGACTTCCCAATCACTTTTTATCACATTATTCTTTATAGCATCCATAACTAGATATGTATTTATTACTTGTTCATCATTTGTCTTTCTTAATAGAATGTAAACTCCCCAAAGGCTGGACCACTTCTGCTATGTTCATCACTGTATCTTTAACACCTGACATCACCTAGCACATAGGAGCTGCTCATATAAATGTTAGAGTTACATGAATGAATTAATGAAGATCCCTGGGTAAACTGTCCACTAAGCTATAGCTAGGCTTTTCCCCACAAAGGGAAACACCTGAGAAGTTCTAAGTCATTCTGTTAAAAATAAACCCTTGTTAGTATAACCTCTCATGCCCACTTTAGCTTGATGAGTAGAAAGCTCCGATCTTTCCTCAGTGCTTCTGTAAAATTTGGCCAAGAAAATGTACTTTAGATAAAACATCATATCCTAAGATAAGAGAAACCAGCTAGAAATTACCTCTGCCTCCTACCTCCAGATTCCCCAAAGGAAAAAAAAAGATATGGTCAACAGGCAGTGGAGCTCCTCTCTACAGTGCCATATCCCTAAGAAAACATTGACTTATTCTCACCTCATCTAGGACAAGTAATAAATATAGAGAAGGCCTTATATAGAATTGTTCAATAAGCAATAAGTGTCTTTAACATGTGTTTGAGGATATCTTTTCTTCTTGTGATTTCATCTTAGATACAACAACTATGACAGAGCTGTCATCAATACTGTACCTTATGATGTTGTCCATCGTTGGTATGCAGCACACCGGACTCTGACAACAGAGTTGAGGAGACCTGAGAATGAGTTTTGGGTCAAACTAAAGCCTGGAAGGGTGGGTGCCAAACTCTAAAGATGTCTAAGCTTATACTGAAGCAGTGAATAATGGGTACCTATTTGTTAATCACAATCTTAAAATGGTAAAAATGAAAAGAGTCCTGGGTATTGCCTCTGGTCCTGCCACTCACTGAATGACCTGGAAGCATGTCCTACACCGTATCTGGGCATCAGTGACTCAATGACTCTACATGTATAATGAGGAAGTTGAACTAGATAACCCCTAAGGGTCCTTCCAGCTATATGATTCCTGTTTCGTTTTGCTTAGTTTTGCTCTTGATATATCCTCTGAATACAGAATATCTTCAGCTTAGCAGAAAACATAATGAGGTAATTTAACTCACTGAGGAAGTGTATAACCAAAAAAAATAAATAGAAAATGAAGCCAGTTATCAGATTTGCTTTGATAAGAGAATATTCATGAAACAAGCTCATCAAGTGCAGGGCCTATTATCTACTGTAACTTACCTTTGTAACTTCCACTCAGCCTGCTGCAGGACCATGCACATCCTAAGTTCCAAATGTTTATTTAATCTCAAAAAGAAAAATTGGTCATTGAATGTAACCACAGAACAACCTAAAGCTTTTCTTTTAAGTGATCTCTTCTGATTTAGAGTTCCTTCCGTCTGCCCTTGTTCTGATGGTGTTTTATTCTCTCTTTTTGCCCATTCACAGGTTCTATTTATAGACAACTGGCGTGTCCTACATGGCAGGGAATCCTTCACTGGCTACCGCCAACTCTGTGGCTGCTACTTAACAAGGGATGATGTATTAAACACTGCTCGTCTCTTGGGGCTTCAGGCTTAAAATTGACAGCATTAGGATTATGAACACACCTGACATCCTGCCTACCAGAATTTCCTATCAACAGAATAATATTGTGTCAATACCTACTTCAAATGGTCTCTTTCTTTATCTGATCAGAAAAAACAGAAGTTGCAACTAGATCAGTTAGAAAGGAATGCATTTTAGGAATAACAAAGCCTTTATGAAGCAGCAAGTTGCAAAATGTTTGGTCTTAGGACACGTTAACACTATTAAAAGTCATTGAGGACCCCAAAAAGTTCTTGGATGTGGATTATATCTACTGATACTAACTGTATTAGATATGAAGACTGAGAAATGTTTAAAATTCAAGAACACAAAATCACACATCCCTCTCAGTATCAGAGAGATGACATCATCACACATCAGGTAGCCTTCGGAAAAGCCTCTGTACATTTATGAGATATTAAAAAAGCAAATATCACCTTAGGGTTATTAAAAAAAAAGTTTTTAAGCTACAGGCCCACTCAAAGGGTTTCAACGATCCCTACAGGTATTTTCAGACCACTCTTTTTTTTCTTAAATAGTTTATTGTCAAGTTGGCTTCCATATAACACGCAGTGCTCATCCCCACAAGTGCCCTCCTCCACGCCCATCTTCCTCTTCCCCTCTCCCCCCACCATCAGCCCTCAGTTTGTTCTCAGCATTCAAGAGTCTCTCACGGTTTGCCTCCCTCCCTCTACCCAACTATTTTTCCCCTTATTCTCCCCCATGGTCTTCCGTTAAGTTCCTCCTAATCCTCCTTTGTGAGCAAACATATGGTATCTGTCCTTCTCTGCCTGACTTATTTCGCTCAGCATAACACCCTCTGGGTCCATCCATGTTGCTACACATGGCCAGATTTCATTCTTTTTCATTGCCATGTAGTATTCCATTGTATAGATGAACCACATCTTCTTGATCCATTCATCAGTTGATGGACATTTAGGCTCTATCCATGATTTGGCTATTGTTGAGAGTACTGCTATGAACATTGGGGCCCATGTGCCCCTATGCATCGGCACTCCTGTATCCCTTGGGTAAATTCCTAGCAGTGCAATTTCTGGGTCATAGGGGAGTTCTATTGGTAATTTTTTGAGGAACCTCCACACTGTTTTCCAGAGGGTCTGCACCAGTTTACATTCCCACCAACTGTGTAGGAGGGTGCCCGTTTCTCCACATCCTCGCCAGCATCTAGAGTCCTCTGATTTGCTCATTTTAGCCATTCTAACTGGCGTGAGGTGGTATCTTAGTGTGGTTTTGATTAGTATTTCCCTGATGAGGAGGGACGCTGAGCATCGTTTCATGTGTTCAGACCACTCTTTAAGAAGGATAGTCCTTTACATATACCTGTGGGTTAAAGAGTTTACCTGAAGCCCTAGATTTATATCTACAGTGACCTGGAACTACAGATACTACAGAAATTGCTTCGTAACACAAGCTCTGTGATAAGGTAGTAACTAAATACAAATACGTGTTTTATCTTACAAGAAGAGCTTTCTCCATCCAGGTCATCTCTTGAGGAGTTAAACTAGGAAGTCACAATAGCTCCTATGGAACAAAACTGTCAGTTCAATAATTACGTCAGGGATAACTGCAGAAAGTTTTTAGAGACTTCTGAGGTTCCATAAGATAATGCGTATATACACACATACACCACAGGCAAGTACAGAGGACTAGTCTCTAAGACTGTTCTTAAACTCACCATGATAGATAATGTACTTCCAGAGAACTGGACATCACTATCCAAACTTGCATTTTTTTCTTTTGATGGTATTTAGGGTGCAATCTGTTTTCTCCATTTCTGCTGGTTTGTTTTTCTTTCCTGAAAACACTATACATTTTAATTGCTAAGATTTTACTGGGTTAACTATAAATACCTTGTATCTTTTATTTTTTTAATGACTTCCTTTATATATGGGTAGTGAGACAGAGATGGGTATGAGGCTTATTTTCCCCTAGGTTTCATTGAAAGTGAAGCTGTACAATAACTTCATTGACCACTATAGAATGATGAAAGAGAATCCAGGCTAGTATGTGCACAAGAGAAAAAAAAAGTTATTAGGATAAGAGTCACAAACCAAAGTCAATATTCTGATAGAGAATAGAGTCTAATCTGATGTTCACAAAGAGTCCCTACTTCACATTTAGTAGTTTATGCATTATCTTATTGACTCATCCAGTGCTCTAAAATATGTCCTCAAAATATTTCTGCATTTTATTTGCACTATATAGGAATTGTTAAGGGTCTTCATGAAATTTGTCATCCTTAGGTCAAAGGATTGATAATTAAGTCTAGGTCTTAAAGAATATACCCTTTAGCAACCAGAACAGAAGTAACACTTTAACATGCAGTTTATTCTCCATACTGTCACGTATTCCTAAAATATGTCACCATTCATCTTTATCAGGATATTTACCTTTTTTGAAGTTTTGCTTAACTTAGCCTTGAAAATTGTATTTTAACTACAGTCAGCATTGCTTTATAACAAGCAAAGGACATATTCAGGACCTGGAGAGACGGATACAGACAAGTCTTTCTCACTATAGGACTTCCTTTACCTTCTGTCTCCCCTGGGACCTTGATTCATTAATTATTTCACCATCACTTGCCTAAATTTTTAATCCATACTTTTCTACAATGTACTCTCTTCAGAGGAAGAAAGATGGAAGGTAATCATTTAAGTGCTGCCCATGGTGCACTGAAAATTTTCTTTATATTTCTTTTTTACATCTCTTTCTGATGTCCCTGAATATGTAAGCATGGAGACTGTGTCTACCAAGCTCAGTGTAGAGTTACTTTTACCTTTTGCTAAGGCAGGATGGGATCAGTGGGATCAGGAGCACTGTGCCTACCATAGTGTTGCATAGCACCTAACATAGACACATAGTCACTTAGATTTGTTGGAATAAGAGTAAATTAATGAATCCTTTTCAAATAAATTCACCAGAAATTACCATGTTCTCGGTAAATATGTCCTTTTGGGCTTGGCAGTTAACCAGCACTGAATTTTTGTTTACCTTCATCTAGAGTGACAAACCATTCAGGAGGGTTTCCTGGGCTTCAGAACTTAGTGTTAAAACTGGGAAAGTCCCACACAAACCAGGACTATTTGTCTCCCTACCTTCTTGATGCTGGTTATGTCTTTCTCTTAGTGTTCATCACTGGTTCCCATTTCTGTCCAAGTGCTCTGTGCCCTCACAACCTGTGTAGTCCATGAGGAAAAGGAAAAAAGATGGATAAACTATGGTGTGTTGTGTTGGTCCCAAAGTAGACCAGCAGCATCAGCATCATTTAAGCACTTGTTAGAAATGAAAATTCTCAGGCCCCACCCCGGACTTACTAAATCAAAAACTGTGGGGGGTGGAAGCCAGCATTCTGGTGCCTGTCAAAGTTTGAGAGTCACTGATGGGAAGAGCCGTGTTGTTGAGTTCTAGGCTCTGTTTTGAGCTATAGTTTGCTTTTCAGTTTTCTCTTCTTCACTTTATTTTTTCAGTTTATTTATTTTGAAAGAGGACAGGGGAGAGGGAGAAAGAGAGAACCCAAAGCAGGCTCCAACCCAGCACAGAGCCCAACACAGGGCTCAAACCCACAAACAGTGAGATCATGACCTGAGCCAAAACCAAGAGCTGAATGCTCAACTGACTGAGCCACCCTATCTTCTTCACTTTAAAATGGAAGCCTTGGACTAGTCAACATCTAAAGGCTGTGTCACTCTGTAGTTTTGTTTGACCTCTCATAGCTTAAGTTTTCTCATATGAATAGAGTAAGGAAAATACCTTACAGGTTTTTCTAACAAATTTTTTATTATTAAATAAGATGTTTACAGCATGTAATGATGACCAATAATAATAGCTAACTCTTTCATAGTGTTTTCCATGTGCCAGACACTGCTATAACTGCTTTTAATCCCCCATATCAACCTATTTTATAAATGAAGAAATAGAGGCAATGAGAGATTAAGTAGTTTACCCAAGGTCATATAGCTAAATAAGTGTTGGAAGTTGTTAGAACCTCGAAAATCTGGTCACAGAAACAGTGCTTTTAATTAATATGCCATATTCCAAAATAAATATTAATTCCTTCCCCCTTGTCCACATTTACAATCTAGCTGATCATTCATAGATCGTAATCATCATCTTCACTATTAAGTTCCTTCCAATAGAATCTTAAGAGAACAGAACCATGACAATATCTAGATGTTTTGCAAATAGTTTGTAAATAACTACGCCCCCTACTTTTTCAAAAGAAGGGTTTTTAAAACCCCACATTCTCTAATTTTACTTCTTCCAAAGGTAGAAGTTTGATGATAGAAGGAAATCAACCCATTCAGTATTTTTCCTTCTTTCCACACTATTGCAAAATATGTCAGTTCTTAGGATCAAAACCATTTTACAGAAAATATTCATATCATTGCCCCAGGGAGCTCTAGGGCATATTGAAGATCTACTCACAGGTTCAGCTGGTGGCTTAGTTGTGAAGTTGGGCCATGTCTGTGCCCTCACCTCCTTAATCCCTCAGCTCACTACAGCCAAAGACCCTGGCAGATGTGGTAGTAGTTCTTTAATTTGTTCTTTTTTGTCGTTGTCAGATTTACACTCATGGGTTGGTGGGTTTGTGGGTAACTCTCTCCTACTCCTTGGCTGTAGGCAGTAAGTCTGGCTTTTGTCCTCCATCTTGCTCAGAGCACTTCTGGACCATTCAGAGTATAAAGTATTAGCTTGATTAGTGGAATCCAAGCTTCCTTTCTGGAAGACATCTTTTACAACTGTGAAAATTATCTTAAGCCATGTTGGTGGCTTAAGTTGGTTAAGCCATGTTAGTTTCATAGTGGTGTCCTAGCCTACCTTTTTATGGGTAGATAAGCATGGTAATTTATCCTATTGACAAGTGAAGGTCAATGCTATGGTGAACCTGTGAAGTCAATGAAGGTTTTTCTCTGCTGGCCCCACCTTTCTCCATGGTTGATCCTTTGTCCCATTGATGATGGTCACTTCCTCCAATTCAGGTATTCAGTATCTTGTCAGCTTCTGCTTTCTAGATCCCTCTCTAATGCCTTGACTGAGGCAGTGTAGTGTCATAGGAAGAGCATGGACATGAACCAAACTGGGTTTGAATTCTATCTTTGCCTCTGATTAACCTGGTAAATTTGGGGAAGCCACTTTCCTTCCTTGGGCCTCTGTTTCTTCATCTACAAAGGGGGCTAATAAATGCCGTCTACCTAATAAAGCTGTGATGAATAATAAAATGAGGTCACGGGTATAAAATGAGTACCATAGTGAGCACCACACAATAAATAGTCCATAGTAGTTGTTTATCATCATCACCAATATCATTTGAGAAAGTAGGAGGGACAAAGGCTAGCCTATGTGTTTGACAGAAATCAGCATTCTACTTGGAAGGAGTGAAGCAATGGAGTCAGAATTGGAAAAGTATGTGGAAATACTAGGGTCAGAGAGAGTAGACGGTCATGAAATGCACACATATTGATTGGCAGGGCATTCAAACACAGCCTGAAGCTTTATAGATAAAAAGTTGGTTTGGAGTAGATAGTCTAGGAGTCCAGGAGCTGAGACCTGAAAGGGCATAGATCAGAGAGAAAGATCAGAGGATGGATCAGAGAGCTTGATGAGACACAGAGTCTGGAGCGGTTTAGGGGAAATGGCTTGATAAGAAAGGATAAGTGAGGCAGGCAGGCAGACAGCCATGCCCACAGTGATTTATAGTTCAAGATAGAACACATACTTCCACGTGTAACTTCACCATTTCCCAAAACCGCACTGAAGCAACTGTAAAATGATACGTAAAAGGATTGGAAGAACAGGAAAGGAGGCAACAACTACATTTTGAATACTGAAAAGCAGATGGGTGAATAGTAATTGACCTGGCAGACCCAGAAAGGACACAAACTAGGAATCTTAAACCCATAGTGGGAAAAAAGCCAAAAACCAACCCCATTTATTACCCCATCTTCCACCCCACCCATAAGAATCTTCAAAGACTGCAACAGGTAACTCTGGAATTTTGTGGGATGGGCACCAAAATAACGAGGCTTGTTTAAACACTGTTTAAGAAGTAGATTCATTTCCACATCCCCTCGTGCAGTTGAAAACTGACTGTACTGAGGGTCTGGCCCTTTCCTGCCCTGACAGAAGTCTGGCATGTTATTTCCTGAAAAGCAGAGGTACTCTGGACTTGGAGTTCCTAAACCCAGCCAACGGCTGGAGTCTCATATTGAAAACAGAGGGGTTAATTAGAGATAGGCATCCTGAAAGCTGTAAATCCCCAGCCTTCTCCAATTCTGACTGTAAAACTCTGGCAGCTGGATGTTTCCCATTCCAAAGAATAGAAATGGAAGGAAAACATCCAAATTAATTCTAGGAGGCCAGCATTACCCTGATACCAAAACGAAAGACTCCACTAAAAAACAGAACTACAGGCCCATTTCCCAGATGAACAGAGATGCAAAAATCCTACTTGCAAACCAAATCCAAGAATACATTTTTAAAAATCATACCACAATCAACTGGGATTTGCCTAGGAGCAAGGTTGGTTCAATATTTGCAAATCAATTGATGTGATACATCACATCAATAACAGAGAGAATAAGATCATTCCAGTGGATGTAAAAAAAGCATTTGACAGAGTACAAAATCCATTCATGATAAAAGCCGTCAAGAAAGTAGCTTTGGAGGGAACATGCCTCAAAATAATAAAGTCCAAATATGAAAAACCCACAACTAATATCATCCTCAATGGGGGAAAACTAAGAGATTTTTCTCTATGTTCAGGGACAAGATAGGAATGTTGGCTCTTCCACTGTTATTTAATATAGTACTAGAAGTCATAGCCAAAGCAATCAGACAACAAAAAGAAATAAAAGGCATCCAAAATGCAAGGAGGAAGTCAAACTTTTACTCTTTGCAGATACCGTAGTACTCTACATAGAAAACCCAAAGATTCCACACAGAAAAGTTGGTAGAACTGCTGATACATGAATTCAATAAAGTCAAAGGATACAAAATCAATATTCGGAAATATGTTACATTTCACAATGAAGCAATAGAAAGAGAACTCAAGGAATCAATCCCATTTACAAATTCACCAAAAAACATAAGATACCAAGGAATAAATCTAACCAAAGAGGTGAAAGATCTGTACTCTGAAAACTATAGAAAGCTTATGAAAGAAATTGAAGAAGACACAAATAAATAGAAAAACACTCCATGCTCATGGATTGGAAGAACAAATATTGGCAAAATGTCAATACTACCCAAAGCAATCTATACATTCAGTGTAATCCCTAACAAAATACCAACAGCATTCTTCACAGAGCTAGAACACACAATCCTAAAACTTGTATGCAACCATAAAAGACCCCAAATAACCAATCTGACTTTTTAAAAGAAAAGAAAAGCTGGAGGGCGGTGGAGCCAGGAGGGTGGAAGAGCCAAGATGGTGGAATAGTACGGAAGGATTTTTTTGTCTTGCATCCATGAAATACAGCCAAGTCAACACTAAACCATCCTGCACACCCAGAAAACTGATTGGAGGATTAACACAACAATCTGCACAACCTGAACCACAGAACTCAGCAGGTATGTGGCGTGGAGAGGTGAACTGAGGGAGAGAGAAGCGTGGAGGGCAGGAAGCTGTTTTTGTTGCAGTGGGAGGATGGAGATGCGGAGAGAGTACGGGAAAAACACCCCCTCCAAAAGCAGCTGGAGAGAAAGTGGAAAAGCGGAAACAGCCTCAGGGATTGAACAAAAAAGGGAGAAAGAGAGGATTTAAATTCCACTGAGACTCTATAAACAGGAGGAGCACAGAGTCTGAAACTCCGCAGCTCCATACCTGGCGGTGCTCTGGTGGGAAGGGCAAATATCCAAGAGCAGAGTGAGTCCGAGGGGTCCTCGGGCCTCACGGGGAGAGGCGGTTCCCCTGCTGGGAGGACATTTGGTAGAGGCTGTGCAGCCTCCCCACAGGCAAAGGTCCCAGAGGACCCCAGAGAACAACCACATTGGCTGGTGCTGGACAAGGTCATTAAGGGTGAAGCCTGGTGCCAGATGTGTATTGTGATTTTCAATGATCCCTGAAACGCTGCTGCTACACAATTGCGTGAACTTTTTCTGGGGTGGGCTGGCACCCAGCCACAGTCTCTGGACATTGGCAGCAGCACGGTCCCATGAACATTCCTGGGCGCGGCCAGCACCTGGCCATTGCTCGGCGAGACCCACCCCCCAGAGGGTCAGAAGAGGTCAAAGCCACAGTCCCTCAGAATTGAGGTGTCGGGAAACACAGCCACACCTGAGATAAAACTCAGGAGGGAGGTGCCGCCTAGCAACCTGACAGCTTGCTCACAGACAGTGTAAAAGCAGGGAGTGGATGGAAACCAGAGACAAAGGACAGGTGCGCGATTACAGATCAGGGAGAACAGAGTTCTGATACTAGAGGATGGGTAGCTGGGTGACACCATTTTCACCCATCCCGTTCACGAACATACACACCTACAACTGCCACAACAATCTACCCCAGTAAGCTAAGCAGCGCCATCTAGTGGAGAATGGAACCATTACACTAAACCTCACCCCACCCAGCCAACCTCACTCTTCAGGAACACAAGTCTCTCCACCTGCTTAGTTTACAGACTCTAAAATGCATCATAGTTTGACTTCTAGGGGAAAACGATGTAATATCAATCATATTTCAGTCTGTTCACAGGTCCATCTATTCAATCTTTTTTCCTTTTTTCGTTTCTTTTTCTTGAATACAAAAAGAAAAAGTTATATCTTCAAATTTTTAAAATATTTTTCTTTAATTTTTCTACTATACTTTTTACTTTTTTCTAAAATTTTCAAATTCTATTTTACTTACATCTTTTCATTTTATTCTATTTCATTGTATTCACTTTTTCACATTTTCAAACATTTTTTTCCTTTTCCTTTTTCCCTTTTTCCCTCTAATCTACCAAGCTCTTTTCAACACCCAGACCAAAACACACCTAGGATCTAGCATCATTTATTTGATTTGTGAGTGTGTGTGTTGTTTTTAATTTTTTAAATTTATGTTTTCCATATTAATTCATTTCTTCCTTCAAAATTATGGAATGAAGGAATTCACCCCATAAAGGGAGAGCAGGAAGAAACGACAACCAGAGATTTAATCAACACATATAAAGCAAGATGTCTGAACTAGAATTCAGAATTACAATAATAAGAATACTAGCTGGGGTCGAAAAATATATTAGAATCTCTTTCTGTGGAGATAAAACAAGTAAAAGCTACTCAGAATGAAATAAAAAATGCTATAACTGAGCTGCAATCTCAAGTGGATCCTATGGCAGCACGGATGGATGAGGCAGAGCAGCGAATCAGCGATATAGAGGACAAACTTAGGGAGAATAATGAAGCAGAAAAAAAGTGGGGAACAAAGACAAACGAGCATGATTTAAGAAAGAGAGAATTCAGTGAATCATTAAAAAGCAAGATCAGAATCATAGGGGTCCCAGAAGCTGAAGAAAGAGAAAAAGGGGTAGAAGGGTTATGTGAACAAATAATAGCAGAAAACTTTCCTAACCTGGGGAAAGAATAGACATCAAAATCCAGGAACCACAGAGGACTCCTATTAGATTTAACAAAAACTGACCATCAACAAGGCATATCATAGGCAAATTCACAGAATACTCAGGCAAGGAAAGAATCATGAAAGCAGGAAGGGGAAAAAAGTCAACCTACAAGGGAAGACAGATCAGGTTCGCAGCAGACCTATCCACAGAAACTTGGCAGGCCAGAAAGGATTGGTAGGATATATTCAATGTGCTGAATTGGAAAAATATGCAGCCAAGAATTCTTTATCCCACAAAGCTGTCATCCAAAATAGAGGGAGAGATCCAAAGTTTCCCAGACAAATAAAAATTAAAGGAGTTTTGACCACTAAACTATCCCTGCAAGAAATCTTAGGGGGGACTCTTAGAGGGGAGAAAAGACGGAAAAAAAATAAAGATGAAAAGCAACAAAGATTAGAAACCAAAGGACAACATCAAAAACTACAACTCTACAAGAAATATAATGGCAATAAATTCATATCTTTCATTACTCACTCTAAACGTCAATGGACTAAATGCTCCAATCAAAAGACATAGGGTAACAGAATGGATAAGAAAACAAGACCCATCTAAATGCCATTTATAAGAGACCCACTGTAAACCTAAAGATGCCTTTGGATTGAAAGTAAGGGGATGGAGAACAATCTATCATGCTAACGGTCAACAAAAGAAAGCTGGAGTAGCCATACATATACCAGACAACCTAGACTTTAAAACAAAGACTGTAACAAGAAATGAAGAAGGGCTTTATATCATAATAAAGGGGTCTGTCCACCAACATTTATGCTCCAATAAACATTTATGCTCCAGTAAACATTTATGCTCCAAATGTGAGAGCACCCAAATATATAAATCAATTAATCACAAACACAAAGAAACTCATTGATAATAATACCATAAGAGTAGGGGACTTCAATACCCTACTTAAAGCAATGGAGAAATCACCTAAACAGAAAATCAACAAGGAAACAATGGCTTTGAATGACACACTGGACCAGATGAACTTAACAGTTATATTAAAAAAACATTTCATCCTAAAGCACCAGAATATACATTCTTCTCCAGTGCACATGGAACCTTCTCCAGAATAGATCACATACTGGGATACAAATCAGCCCTCAACAAGTACAAAAAGACTGAGATCATACTGTGCACATTTTCAGACCACAATGCTATGAAACTCAAAATCAACCACAAGAAAAAATTTGGAAAGATAACCAATACTTGGAAACTAAAGAATATCCTACCAAAGAATGAGTGGGCTAACCAAGAAGTTAAAGAGGAAATTAAAAAGTACATAGAGGCCAATGAAAATGATAACACCACAGCCCAAAACCTCTGGGATGCAGCAAAGGTGGTCATAAGATAAAAGTGTATAGCAATCCAGGCCTTCATAAAGAAGTAAGAAAGGTCTCAGATACACAACCTAACATTACACCTTAAAAAGCTGGGAAAAGAACAGCAAATAAAACCAAAACCAGCAGAAGACAGAAAATAATAAAGATTAGAGCAGAAATCAATGCTATCAAAACCAAAAAACCCCCAGTAGAACAGATCAATGAAACCAGAAGCTGGTTCTTTGAAAGAATTAACAAAATTGATAAACCCCTAGACAGTTTGATCAAAAAGAAAAAGGAAAGGGCCCAAATAAATAAAATCAAGAATGAAAGAAGAGAGATCACAACCAACACAGCAGAAATACAATGATAATAAGTTATTATGAGCAATTATATGCTAATAAAATGGGCAATCAGGAAGAAATGGACAAATTCCTAGAAACACTTAAACTACCAAAACTGAAACAGGATGAAATAGAAAATTGGAACAGACCCATAACAAGTAAATAAATCGAATTACTAATAAATAATATCCCAAAAAACAGAGTCCAGGGCCAGATAGCTTTTGAGGGGAATTCTACCAAACATTTAAAAAAAATTTACACCCATTCTCTTGAAGTGGTTCCAAAACATAGAAATGGGAGGAAAACCTCCAAACTCTCTCTATGAATACAGCATTACCCTGATTCCAAAACCAAACAAAGATCCCACTAAAAAGGAAAACTACATACCAATTCCCCTGATGAACATGAATGCAAAAATCCTTAACAAGATATTAGCCAACCAGATCAAACAATACATTTTAAAAAATTATTCACCACAACCAAGTGAGAGTTATACCTGGGATGCAAGACTGGTTTAATATCTGCAAAACAATCTATGTGATCCATCACATCAATAAAAGAAAGGACAGGAACCACATGATCCTCTCAATAGATGCAGAGAAAGCATTTGACAAAATATAGCATCTTTTCTTAATAAAAGCCCTCAAGAAAGTAGGGATAGAAATATCATACCTTGAGATCATAAAAGCCATATGTGAAACACTCAGTGCTAATATCATCCTCAATACGGAAAAACCGAGAGCTTTCCCCCTAAGGTCTGGAACATGGCAGGGATGTCCATTCTTGTCATTGTTATTCAACATAGTATTGGAAGTCTTAGTCTCAGCAATCAGACAACATGAAGGAATAAAAGGCATCCAAATTGGCCAGGAGGAAGTCAAACCTTCACCCATCAAAGATGACATGATACTCCAAATGGAAAACCCAAAATATTCCACCAAAAAACTGCTAGAAATGATCCATGAATTCAGCAAAGTTGAAGGATATGAAATCAATGCACAGAAATTGATTTCATTCCTATAAACTAATAATGAAGCAACAGAAAGAGAAATCAAGGAATTGATCCCATTTACAAGTGCACCAAAAACCATAAAATACCTAGGAATAAATCTAACCAAAGAGGTGAAAAATCTATACACTGAAAACTATAGAAAGCTTATGAGAGAAATTGAAGAAGACACAAAAAATGGAAATATATTCCATGCTCCAAGATACAAAGAACAAATGTTGTTAAAATATCAATACTACCCCAAGCAATCTACATATTCAATGCAATCCCTATCAAAATAACATCAGCATTCTTCACAGAGCCAGAACAAACAATTCTAAAATTTGTATGGAACCAGAAAAGACCCTGAACAGCCAAAGCAATCCTGAAAAAGAAAACCAAAGCTGGAGGCATCACAATCCCGGACTTCAAGATGCATTACAAAGCTGTAATCTTCAAGAGAGTATGGTACTGGCACAAAAACAGACACTCAGATCAATGGAACAGAATAGAGAACCCAGAAATAGACCCACAACTGTAGGGCCAACTATTCCTTGACAAAGCAGGAAAGAATATCCAATGGAATAAAGACAGTCTCTTCTGCAAGTAGTGATGGGGTAACTGGACAGCGACATGCAAAATAAATGAACCTGGACCACTTTCTTACACCATACACAAAAAATAAACTCAAAATGGGTGAAAGAACTAAATGTAAGACAGGAAGCCATCAAAATACTCAAGGAGAAAGGAGGCAAAACCTTCTTTGACCTTGGCTGCAGCAAATTCTTACTCAACACATCTCCAGAGGCAAGGGAAACAAAAGCCAAACTGAACTACTGAGACCTCATCAAAATAAAAACTTCTGCACAGCAAAAGAAACAATCAGCAAAACTAAAAGGCAACCCTGAACTGGGAGAAGATATTTGCAAATGATATATCAGATAAAGGGTTAGTATCCAAAATCTATAAAGAATTTATCAAACAACACCAAAAAAACAAATAATCCAATGAAGAAATGGGCAAAAGACATGAATAGACAATTCTCCAAAGAAGACATCCAGATGGCCAAACGACACATGAAAAAAATGTTCAACATCACTCACCATCACAGAAATAGAAATCAAAACCACAATGAGATACCACCTCATGCCTGTCAGAATGGCTAACATTAACAACTCAGGCAACAACAGATGTTGGTGAGGATCTCTTCTGCACTGGTGGTGGGAATGCAAACAGGTGCAGCCACTCTGGAAAACAGTATGGAGGTTCCTCAAAAAATTAAAAATAGAACTACTCTATGACCCAGAAATTGCACTACTAGGTATTTATCCAAAGGATACAGGTATGCTGTTTCAAAGGGGCAGGCACATACACCCCAATGTTTATAGCAGCACTATCATCAACAGCCAAAGGATGGAAAGAGCCCAAATGTCCATTGATGGATGAATGGATAAAGAAGATGTGGTGTGTATATATATACAATGGAATATTACTTGGCAATCAAAAAAATGAAATCTTGCCATTTGCAACTACATGGCTAGAACTAGAGGGTATTATGCCAAGCAAAATTAGTCAGTCAGAGAAAGACAAATATCATATGACTTCCCTCATAAGAGGACTTAAAGATACAAAACAGATGAACATAAGGGAAGGGAAGCAAAACTAATACAAAAACAGGGAGGGGAACAAATCATGAGACTCTTAAATATGGAGAACAGCGGGTTACTGGACGGGTTGTGGGGGGGGATGGGCTACATGGGTAAAGGGCATTAAGGAATCTACTCCTGAAGTCATTGTTGCACTATATGCTAACTAACTTGGATGTAAATTTTAAAAAATATATTTAAAAGAAAAGAAAAGCTGGAGACGCCATAATTCCTGACTTCAAGTTATATTACAAAGCTGTAGTAATCAAGTCAGTGTGGTGCTGGGACAAAAATAGACATATAGATCAATAGAAGAGAATGGAACCCCAGAAATCAACCCACCACTCTACAGTCAACTAATCTTTGACAAAGCACGAAAGAATATTCAAGGGGAAAAAGACAATCTCTTCAATGGTGTTGGGAAAACTGGACAGCAACATGCAAAAGAATAAAACTTGACCACTTTCTTATACCATATTCAAAAACGAATTCAAAATGGTTTAATAACCTAAATGTGAGAGACAAAACCAACAAAATCCTAGAGAACACAGGCACTAACTACTTTTACATTGGCCATAGCAACTTCTATTTTTAAGTTTATTCATTTATTTTAAAAGAGAGAGAGAGAATGATGAGGGGAGGGGCAGAGAGAAAGGGAGAGAGAGAGAATCTTAAGCATGCCCCATGCTTCCAGCGTGGAGCCACTGCGGGGCTCAAAATCACAAACCATAATATCACGACCTAAGCTGAAACCAAGAGTCAAACACTTAACTGACTGGGCCACCCAGGTGCCCCTGCCCATAGCAGCTTCTTACTAGATATGTTTCCTGGGAAACAAAAGCAAAAATAAACTACTGGAACCTCATTGAAATAAAATCAACAAAACTAAAAGCGAGTGTTCAGAATGGAAGAAAATACTTGCAAATGACATACCTGATAAAGGGTTAGTATCCAAAATCTATAAAGAACTTATAAAACTCAATACCCAAAAAGCAAATCATCCAATTAAAAAATGGACAGAGGACATGAATAGATATTTTTCCAAAGAAGACATACAGGTGGATACATGAAAAGAGGCTCAACATCACTCACCACCAGGGAAATAAAAATCAAAACTACAATGAGAGATCAACTCACACCTCTCAGAATGGCTAAAATTAACAACAGAAGGAACATCAGGTGTTGGAGAGGATGCAGAGAAAGGAAACCCTCTTGCACTGTTCACAGGAACGCATAGTGGAGCAGCCACGGTAGAAAACAGTGTGGCGGGGCATGCCTGGGTGGCTTAGTCGGTTAAGCGTCCGACTTTCGCTTAGGTCATGATCTCACAGTTCATGGGTTCGAGCCCGCGTCGGGCTCTGTGCTGACTGCCAGCTCAGAGCCTGGAGCCTGTTTCAGTCTGTGACTCTCTCTCTGACCCTCCCCTGCTCATGCTGTCTCTCTCTCTGTCTCCTAGAAATAAATAAACATTAAAGAAAAGAAAAGAAAACAGTGTGGCAGTTTCTCAAAAGATAAAAGTAGAACTACCCTACATCTCACAATTGCACTACTAGGTATTTACTGAAAGAATAGAAAACTACTGATTTGAAGGGATAGATGCACCCTGATATTTATAGCAGCATTATTTATAATAGCCAAGTTATGGAAAGAGCCCAAATATCTATTGACTAGTGAATGGATTATGAAGATGGGGTGTGAACATAAATAGAATGGAATATTACTCAGCCATAAAAAAGAATGAAATCTTGCCATTTGCAACTACATGGAAGAAGCTAGAGAATATTATCCTAAACAAACTTTTTCAGAGAAAGATAAATACCATATGATTTCACTTATATGTGGAATTTAAGAAAAATATAAACAAGCATAGAACGGAGAAAGAAGGAAACCAAGAAACAAATTCTTAACTGTGGAGAAGATACTGATGGTTACCAGAGGGATGATGGGTGGGGGGATGGGTTAAATAGGTGATGGGGGTTAAGTAGTGCACAAGTGATAAACATGTTTTTTATGGAAGTGCTGAATCACTATATTGTAAATCTGAAACTTATTATACACTGTATGTTAACTGACATTTTTTTAAATTTTTTTAAATTTATTTCTAGGAGAGAGAGAGAGAGACAGCGTGAGCAGGGGAGGGTCAGAGAGAGAGGGAGATACAGACTCTGAAACAGGCTCCAGGCTCTGAGCCCGACGCGGGGCTCGAACCCACGAACCGCGAGATCATGACCTAAGCGAAAGTCGGACGCTTAACGGACTAAGCCACCCAGGCGCCCCTATGTTAACTGACATTTAAATAAACACTTACCAAAAGAGGGAATTCCTTTTATAATATCATCAAAAAGAATAAAATAATGGGGATTAAATTTAACAAAAGATGTGCAAAAGCTATATTTCTTGAAAGGAAAACATTGCTGAAAGAAATTAAAGAGACCCTAAATTAAGGAAAAGCCATCCTATTTTAGTGATTTGAATATTTAATATTGTTCAAATGGCCATAATCTCCAAGACATTATATAAATTCAATACAATTCATATCAAAATATCAATGATTGAGGCGCCTGGGAGGCTCAGATCTCAGCTCACTTCATGATCTCACAGTACGTTAATTCCAGCCACACATCAGGCTCTGTGCTGACAGCTTGGAGCCTGGAGCCTGCTTCAGATTCTGTCTATCCTTCTATCTCTGTCCCTCCCACACTCGCACTCTATCTCTCAAAAATAAATAAACATTTAAAAAGTTAAAATTTTTTCTCAGTGATTATTTACAGACATGTAAAGGCCAATCCAAAATTCATATGGAAATTCAAGGGACACAGAGCGCCAAAACAATCCGGAAAAGAAGAACACAGTTGTGGGATCCACACTTGCCAATTTCAAAGCTACAGCAATCCTAAAACATGTGGTACTGGGATAATGGTAGACATGGAGGTCAACGCTCTTGACCTCCGCGTCAGAAATAAACCCATAGATTTATGAATAGTTGATATTCCAAAGAGTGCCCAGACCATTCAGTGGAGGGATGAGCAATCTCTTCAACAAATGGTGCTGGGAAAACTGAATATTGACGGAAAACAGAATGAACGTGGACTCCAGTTTCACACCACGTATGAAAATGAATTCCAAAACGGATCGCAAGCCGAAACGTAAGTGAGGAAACTATGAAATTCTTGGAATCAAACATGGTATAAGTCCTCCCGGCTTTGATTACACACCAGTTCTCAATACGGCAGCGAAAGCACAGCCACAAAAGAAGGGGGTGGTGGAAAGAGGATCAGTTGCGCACCCTCCAAACCAAAAGACTTTGTGCACGAAAGGACCCTGTCTAGGAAGCGAGAGGACAACAGGCACAGGATGGGAGACACGTCTGCAAATCACACATGTGATAAGGGTGTATTTTCCAGAACGCATAAAGAACACTCACAAGTCAGCAACGAAAAGGCTCCCGACGCAGTTAAAACAACGGGTAAAGGACCTGAAGAGACACTTCTCCAAGGCGGAGGTGCAGACGGCCAAGAGGCAGACGAAAAGATGCTGCACATCGTCGGCCGGCAGGCCGTGCA
Organism: Proteles cristata cristata; assembly: GCA_017311185.1. NCBI lineage: Eukaryota > Metazoa > Chordata > Mammalia > Carnivora > Hyaenidae > Proteles > Proteles cristata. Next base: position 1,241 of record JAESUZ010001930.1, on the reverse strand, counting down.
AATCGCCACCGCCAGGAGCTACCGCCTCCCAGCCAGGGGGACGGCTGTCCTCGGCGCAAGGGGCCAAAACAAGGGGAAAACGGCCCGTTCGGGCGAGGACGGGGAAGGACCGGGCCGTCGCCCGCTGCTGCTGCTGCTGCTGCTGCTGCTGCTGCTGCTGCTGCTGCGAAGGCGGAGCAGCCTGGGATCCCGCGGGCGGCTCCTCAGTGCGTCCCCGCCGAACGCCCACCTGCCGCTGCCGTCGCAGTGCCGGTGCACGGTCTTCCCCACGGAATGCGCAAAGGCGCTCAAACAGAACCCTGTGCAGGAAACGCTCGGCCGGCGCTGGTCACGTCTGCCGCCCGGTGGGAATCACGAGGACGTCTGACCACCAGGGAACCGGGACGCGCCACACACGGCCCGTCCCTGCGGCGGAATATTACTCGGCCGCGAAAAGGCTTCAAGTGCTGATTCACGCCCCCCACCCCCCACCCCCGAATGAACCCTAATGACAACGCCGCGCTACCGGAAAGCAGCCAGACGCAGGAAGCCACCTATTCGCCCAGCGATCCGTGTGTGGACGTGTCCCGGACAGGCACACCGCTAAGGACAGAACGCGGACCAGCGGCTGCCCGGGGACTCCGTGGGCGGTGGGGACGCGGGGCGGGGCGGAGGGGCTGCCTGACAGGCACAGGGGTTTCTTTCTGGGGTGGTGGAACGACATAGTTGTGCTGGTGGCCCGACCCCCCTCGCGTGTACTCGGGGCCGCTGCCTCCCACACTTGTGCTGTTCAGTGTGCACCAGGCGCCCGTCCAGCGGAGAGCGAGCGTTCCCTGAAACAGGTTCCGGGGGGGCAGGGGGATTACGCTGCCGCCAAGCGCCGTGTTTCTGCAGCGGGCACCGTGGGAAAGCAGTGCCTTCGCGAGATCTACGTGTCGCAAAATGTGCACCCCGACCAATGAAGGAAGGGGTCGGTCCGTGGTCGCTAGGATACAGAGTAGCGTGCTGCAAAGCCTCACGCTTGCAGACTTTGGGCCACCACGCCATTTTGCACTGCTTCCCGCCTTAGCGGACGGCTTCCAGCGCCATCGGACTGCATCCCGCCCCAGCGGACTGCATCCAGCGCCATCGGACTGCATCCCGCCCCGGCGGACTGCATCCAGCGCCATCGGACTGCATCCCGCCCCGGCGGACTGCATCCAGCGCCATCGGACTGCATCCCGCCCCGGCGGACTGCATCCAGCGCCATCGGACTGCATCCC